>JACEII010000026.1:1493622-1513771 GCA_014332785.1 Antheraea mylitta | reverse complement strand
ATTAAAAATGTTTCCAAATCATGTTTTTAGTGTTAGTCTAAAGACTACTCCATGCGCACAAAGTCACGGGAAGAAGCTAGTAAAAAAACTAAAAGTCCACAATCAATAGTACTTTCAGTGAAACAACAAAACAATTAGTACATGAGCCAAGTCACGGCTAACACCTAGTTTACAATATTTTAAATTACATCTGTAAATACGGATTTATACAAGTTATACACAATATATCAAACCGTGTTTCCGTAAATGTAATCCGTCAACTTGGTCGGATTAACGTTTGAAATATTATATCCAAACAGCTAAAGAACTTAAGCCTTGATGTATAAAGCTGTAGTAACTTAGCATTTAAAAGTATATTTATAGTAACATTAATTCGTATTGTTTGGAAAAACTCATTTACACTGTGGCATTATATTCTGTAATAATTAGTCCGAGAAGCGAATAAAAAACGATATAAATAGTAAATTTTTTAAAGTTATACTTTTTTTGGCACGTTAGGGAAAAAATATTATGAGGTTAAATTTTACGATGTGCGCGCACACCGTCACAAATACCGACACCCTGAAGTTTGCTATAGTCGACATTTTGTTTTTTTGTATTTCTGTGTATTAAAACTTTCAATGTACTAAATGCGTTTTTTCTATTGTTAGTGTCGTTTTTTCTACAAACGTAGGAATAAGGCGAAAGATAAACTAAGCTTTGTATGATTATGTTAACAACATATCTATATGCAAAGATGAAAAAATATATAAAGCTATCGGACCCGGCGGACGATGTCCTGCATTGATGATAAAAAAAATCCTAAAAGTCAACCACAGCGCCACCTATCGGGACAATTGTGAATATAAACCATTCTTGAATCCATCTGAACACGCATGAATTTTTTTATCAATATCTGTCTAGTCATTTAGGAAGAGTTCAGTCACATACACACGGATATAACAATTATATATACGTGTAGACTCAGTATTCCTATGGTTTTTAAACATACAAGAGGTCGGGTTTTAAATAAGTCTTAAGTCAAAAGAGGAAAAAATAAAGGCTTCATAAAGTAAATAAAAATATTCAACAATATATATTATCCCCTTACATATTTCCTAAGGATTCATTTCATACTTGAACTATGAATATACTCATCAGTTCGTACGAATATCAAATTACACAATGAAATATTTACAGTTTTCAAAATATAATTTAGACTTTATATTCACTGCAGTAAGGGTTTTATTTACCTATTTCAAGTGTTAGGTTAGGTGGGTGGTGTTATAGAGGGTAGCCGCAACAAGTCTTAAGCCACCCTTATGAGCCAACCCTGAAGTTTGCATGAAACTTGTCTTATGGATGTCGCAATATTTGCCAAAAGTATTAGCACGTAGATCGTGTTTCCGTTGTTGTTGTTAAAAAAAATCTTTATCAATCAATTATTATTAACAATAACAAAATCAGTCAGCATTTATTGTTTAAAAGAAAGTCACGAATAAACTGGACTTTGTTGGATAATTTAAATAGTATTTAATTCAAAATAATTTAAATGATGTATGACTGAATGATAATTTTTATTTGTATCAGATTTTGTACTAGTTGTAAGTACATTAGATAAGTCTATACATTTTTGTTCTTTATTTAAACTTAACTAGTTATTGCTCTCGGCTTTGCTCGTTTTATTGTATAATTGATCTATTCCTCGAGAATAGTACTTTTCTTCTGGAAAAAAAGCCCTATGTCCATTTCTGTATTCCTGACGCTTTTGTATGAAAATATTATATTATTTTTTAATTAAACTATTACCAATTAGATGTGTTTCGTTATATAGATAACAAACGCTTAACCTGGATACTAGCTTTGGGACAGATTGGTCCCAGCGCGCTTTTTTAAAAATTTTTAAATTTCCCGCCATCGGCAAAGACATTTAGTACATGTACCATATGAGTCTATAAATCTATGGTCACAATAATATATTTAATTATATTCAGATTATATATGGTTTTTATATTATCATGTATTTGATATTATTTTCATAAAAATTATATCTAATTTAAAACATATTTCATTTTTTTTTCTTATCATCGATAAAATATTGTATATTTTCTTGAAATAAGTTTTATATGAAATAAGGAGAGAGAATAATAGTAAAGCTAATTGGCTAAAAACTATTGTTATCATATTCATTTGTCTAAATTATTCAATATTTAATTTGATATATTCATATTGTAATAGTTTAATGTATATTTAGTTCAGTATTTAATGTAAAATATTTTTTCTAACCTAAAAGTATAAATACAATAGCTAAGTTGGACATTTCGTGGTTTAGTACAAAAAATAGTTCTTAAAAATTAAATAATAATGTAATAATACATTTTGCATAATAATTGGAATTTCACATTACGTCATTTATAATTATTCAAATCTTGTAATAAATCCAGTATTTTTTTAAACCTTATACTGCCAAACTGTTTGCTAACCTTTGCATCATAAGGTCTATTTTCGTTTGTATGGCGCTTAAATCTTTATGGTTTTTCACTAATACAGGTGTTAATGGTTGAAAGTAAAAAAATAATGAAAAATGAATAGTAATATACACGTAAATTTCAAATAATATAAATATCGAACATACAAGTAATACGAATAAACGTGATATTCAACTCGTCGTGACAAAATGTAAATAAAGTAAGTTCTGATGTTTTTGTACGCAGGGGACCACCGGCTGTCGGCATAGCGTTAAGTGAGACCAGATTTAACGTTCGGCGCAAACTGATTTACGCGTCTACCGAATAGTCAGACTGTGATGTATTGCTGCTGGGTGTTGGCAAGATTCCGCAGTTTTGTTCAGAACGCTCCACTATTAATTACTCAGATTGCTTGTGTAATAACTTTTCAGTTACCCAGTGTAACTCTAACAGTAAGCTGGAAAACATAAGTGGTTAATATAATTCAAGTTCTATATTGTGTCTCGGGATATTTACAGCGTAAGCGCACAAGTTTATGTTTCGTGGTTTTGCTTGCATTAATGTGTATTTGACTTGCAGTAATGTGTATCTCTGTATTGGCGATTTCAAATTCGGAGAAATATATAGTTCTATGTTTTACCGCATACAGTAGTACTACAAGAATATAACTCAGGTTCAGGTTTCCTCACGATGTTTTCTTTCGTCTTCAGCCGACAGTGCTACCAATTTAAATTAGTAAATATACGTGATTCCCGTAATTCGTTGATACATGCCGGGGTTCGATCTCGGCGGAAACTGAATGAAATACCACCGGTCAAACCATAAGATCATCATGACTCGGACATAGTACTTTGGATGAACTATCTATATATTAATCTATAGATTTTTCTGTATCCCTGACAACATCATCACCTTCTCTCTCATAGGTGTGAACCAAAGTGGGGTTGGCACAAAATGTTTTCCTTTTCCACTCTCCACTATTAGATGTCATCTTAATATCTACACCTTTTAAATACATTTTTCACACAATCCATCCGTACCCTCTTCGGTTTTCCTCTACTCTTATATCCGTCTACCATAATACCAAAAAGTTTTCGAGTTACACGGTCTTCGCCTTTCTTCCTGACATGTACTATGCTAACTCCTCAACTTATTTGTCACTGGTGTTATTTTCAAACTTCCTGTAATACATTCTTAATCTTATCTAGTCTCATCTGTTTTTTTCGTCGACCAGCGCTAAGCTGCATACAGTATGATTGGTCTTATAGTTTTATACACCTTCTGTATCCCTGACACCCTGTATACATAAGTTAATGATGTTTGTAGTACCCTCACTGCATTTGGGTATACATTAGCTTAAACCGAAATGTGCCAAAGCAGAAAAGAGTCACTGTTACCGCAATGTAGACAGACGTGAGACAATATTGAATATATACAGGCAGATTATGCAATGTGTCAGGTTTACGCGTACCAATATTACAAATATCATACAAATAACGATGATTGTTGTACAGTCTGAATCAATAATAGCGTACTTTAAATAAATAAACACCGATTGTATGACTCCTCCGTTATTTTAAATTAAAAAAAAATATCTATTTGGTTTACTTTTATTTCATAGGAGGTAAACGAACAGGTGGGTCACTTGATGTTAAATCATCACCACTGTCCATAGACACTTGAAACACTAAGGGAGTCACAAGTGCCTTGCCAACCTGTGTTGGGGAGGAGGGGAGTAAAGGAAGAGGAGAAGGGGAAGATGAGGAGAGGAAGGCCTCCGGTACTCTCGCTAACCGAACGAAACAATGCAAGCACTGTTACTTGACGCCGGTTTTCTGAGAGAGGGTCGCACAACCCAGGACGAGCCGACCCCTTCATGCTGAAGCTAGTAATAGCTTCCGCGTGGCTTGAACACCTATGAAAAAGTCGAAGTGGTCATAGGGAATGTCGACTGTCGAGTTCTAAAGATTCAAAACAACGAAAAACTGTGTTCTCTTTTAAATTTCGAAATTAATGATAGTCTTTATTAATTATGAAATTATTCCAATTTCATGATTTGTATACCCTTTGAAATAAATAGCATTAGTCTGGTTTTTATACCTATTGGCACTCCGAACAATAATTATATGCATTTTTATACAGCTTATGGATAAATCAATTATATGCTGAGTTGCATAATATCAATACAAAATATAAATATTAGATGTACAGCGGCTGCTTTACTGCGTGTTGCTAATCTGTCGTAGGTTTAAACTTCAATAATGAGTTTACTTTGTTTTTAGTACAGTATGTGTATATTACAGGTATGATGTATCAGTTATTGGCTGTGTATTATTATTTCAAGTAACTCGATACTGTATAGTGTGGGTTCGCTTTCAGGAATCCTTATGAATCGTCTTCGTAAGGGCGGTGAGCATTGCCGATATAACAGCATATTGGAACAGAGGTAAATATTAATAGAGACTCTTTAGTTTGAAAACATGTTAAATTTCAAATTTAAACGGAATCTTAGACGGATATGTTTATTACTAGATGTGCATCGCGGTTTTACTCGCATTTAATCCTTGTTTCCTTTTTCCATACAATTCGCCTACACTACTACTTCGTTGTTGACTAAAATACATTCTGACCTACAAGCTGTATGGTAATTCTTTCGCTCCTGTGGACCGTAATAGAATGTTTTGAAGCTTATAATCTTCCTAAATTAATAGGTTATAAAGTGCGAACAATTTTTTTTATATACGTATAATCGTGTATTCAGACATATAAAAAATAACCATGATTACTGCATAGTTTACAAACGTTCGACGACAATTTGATGATGTGGCCAAATGGTAGTCATACTAAGCACAAACAGGGACTTATTCTTAAATCAGGTAAGATATTGTACCAAAAACAAATGTATCTATCTATGTCTGTTAAAATAAGTAACATAAAAACATAAACCAGATCGAGTTTCTTGTCGGTTTTTCTGGATAACTGCATTGTTTTTTGAACCGTTGCTAGTTTTAATGTTTATAAGAGCCTTCTTAGGGCCTAAATTGAATAAAATATGTTTGATTTGATTAAATGCAAGTGCAGACACACACCAAAAGTTTCTATATATGTTTATCAACCATGTAGTAACAATGCTTCAATATCGTGGTATTTTCCCTTTACCAGAAGTTCAGATATTGTTTTCGGACCTACATCGGTATAAATAGTATTCAAACATATTACTACTAAGCATGGTGCAACAATAATGTATGAATACTATATTTGAGACCATGTCGCTACCTAACAGTCTGTAGTTGAAAATCTTTAGATGAGAAGTAGTCGTCTTTCTCTAAAGCCCGTTACCATTTAGACCAATTCACATTTAACTATACAGTACCTGGGCGACAGAGCCTAGCTCGTTCTTTAAAAAAACATTTATAAATTAAAATAAACTGTTAGGTTTGCCTCAAAAAATTAGAATTTTTAAACTAAAAAAAATATTACAAACAGATATTTCTTTTGCTGACACTCGGATTCGAACTGGGTTTAAACGGATTTTCGAAGCAGCCGATTAGCATCTGAGCTATTTTTGTTTTGACATCGGCGGCGAAATTTACCTTTATATATATATATATATATATATTTTATATTTTGATTTAGTCTGCAGACTCTTGGTCCGCACCTTTTTTTTGCTTATATGTAGTTTTTTTTTTTTTTTATCTTAGAAATATTATATATGTGCATATATATATATATATATATATATACATTATTATTATTAGTAGTTTATTAAATATTCACTGTTTAATTATTATTAACTTTTTTTTTGTTTTAATGACGTTATTGTTTTTATAGCGCTTGCATTAATACCTTTATATTCTAGGTATATTTTTTCATTGCCTGAAAACTCAGATAAAAAAGTTTTCTATGAAAGAAATCTTAGATCAAATTATCGTCCCCGAAAAGTCTACACACTAAGTTTCACGGAAATCGCTGGCGCCGTTTCCGAGATCCTGAATATATACAAATTTAAAAATATACAAATATAAAAATATACAAGAATTGCTCGTTTAAAGGTATTAGGTAGGAATGTAAAACGTATCTGTATTTTTGTAAAAGATTCATGTAAAGAAAATTGTAGTATGTGTCTTGGAATAAGTAATAAAATACATTTAGAAATATCTGTCTGTTTGTATGAACACGTATCACTGCTAAAATACTGCCATTCATGTTAAAAAAAAAAACAGAATTACAAAGAATATTCTCGAGTAACATTTTGTCTTAGTTTAATTAAAATCGGTCCACTCTATTAAAAGTTATTGTAATTTTAATGACGACGCGACTTAAGCACGACAGAAAAGTAGATAAGTAAATATACTTAATGCATTCAAATGATTTTATTATCTACTGTTTTTTTTTAATTGGGCTCCATTCGGATGAAGTTACGGGCACAGCTATTATTAAATAATGTTATGGTCATGCTCTAAAACGTATAATGAATATGGGTATAGAATATTCGAGAAAGCGATTTGCGAGTATGTAGTAATAAACTACGTTACAATTTATATTTATAGCATTTAATTTTATTGTAAATTAAGGACGTCTTGAATTAAATTACGCTGGCAGACAGATCAGATCCTGTCGTTTCGAGTTCTCCTGCCGATATAAGCCGAGGTAATTCTATTACAACTCCTTCGTTCAACGCTCACTGAAGGATGAAATACATAAAGAATACTGAAAGGGCTTCATAAGTTATTGAGTCGACGCGGTCATAATGGTGTATTGACTATGCGTTTGACTAGACGTATTATATTTCATTGCGATTATATTATTCTTATTGGTTTTTATTCAACTACAGTTTATTTATGTAAACAAACAATCCTATGTATATAAAAAAATAGTTTATAGGCTTTAGCGTGTGACTACAATCTGATCTGATGTTAAATGATGTAGTAAACACGTCAAGCCTAGAGGGGGCTGGCTCCAAGGTGTGGTTAACGGAATACACCATCAGGTGCGACACCTGCAAGAATTTTGACTTGAGGGTGGTTGCTAACCAGATGGACTTGGAGCAGGTAACACTCGGTAGCATTCGAACCTATGTCTATCGACGCATTGTCCAAACAAACAATCAACTAAGCCATTGTAGTTTAAATGTATTATATAACGTTATTAGTTTGACGTTTTACGCGTATCATGCAATTCATTTATTCATTCTATAGATCTTCTTTTTTTACTTTATTTTTGGTAAGCAACCTTTCAGATTATTACTGAGATTGTCGTGTGGTTAATAATATTACAAGCGTCGTGTAATTATTTCAATATTCCAACAAGATGGTGGCTCCCTTGTTAGATCCTTTCAGGAAGTTTTTATGGAATCTCAGGATTTCATGCTCCGTTTTCCATTCACCTCACTTTGTCACAATATACTAACTATATTACGTAAAATACCACCAAATTTACAAAATAAGAGTCAAATAACACAAGATTATGAATCCCGCCAAAAAACCTCTCGATAGATGTTAATAATGTTTCTTAGTTTATTTTTTTAGATTATTTTTATAATACTTATAATACACAATCTTTTCATTTAATCGATTTAAAGTTCTAAGGAACTGCGCAACTACTGACCACATTGTAACAGTAATATAGTTAATGATTTTTAAGTTTACCATTGTAACTATCTGATGGCTTCGTTTCCTTCAGGACATTTTTGTCATATATTTAAAAAAAGAATTATGTATCCTTCTCCATCCAACCTTCATCTGTATTGTACTTCATTGTATTCAACCCAAAAGTTTAACCGTTAAAAGTAACAGTGTTATTTGCACACTTATAATATTAACGGGTTATGGTTGTGGGAAGTTGGTAACACTACACTTAATAAGTTCGTTGAATGCGAATAATTTACTGTTAGTTTTAATCATAAATATATCACATGTGAAATGAGGTGCTACTAAATATGGGGTGTAAGGGGTGTCGAATAACATCATAAAACTTGAGACATCTAAGCCAACCTCACCTGCACGTGGTGCACCCTTTTTTTTTTAACGTGGAGAGAAAAACCTCATGGACTGTCAAAGCTCCCAGGGGGAAGCCCGACTTGAGCCGCCCATCCCTGCGTGCGAGTCACGCAGGGGTGGGGCCGAAAGCGGCGACTCGAACCGGCTAAAACTCCACGACAATCTACGCCTCACTATGAGAGTGTCCCGGGGTTGCGTGAGCAAGCTCCGCGACACTCCCAGCAGCAGGCGTTCCCTACGCCACACCCGGCTGAGGCTTCCCGGTTGCAGGACTGCCTCCCAGCCCGCCGAGCCTGTTCAATGGGAGTCCAGGCCCTCCGACCTTTTCCCCCTGGGTTCGGTCGACATCGGAGAAGCTAAGCCACTCCGCCGCCACCCCGCGATGATTTTTTACCGAGGTTTACTTCTCCTACTCCACCTGAACTCCCCTGAGGTTCTCTCCGGCCTACGCTAACCTAAGCATCTCCCCCCCCCCCGTCCCACGATACTAACCCTTTATTTTTTTTATTTTTTTTAACGTGGAGAAGAATCCTGCATTGGACACCCAACGGCCCGGGGGGGGGGGCGCTGAGTAGTGTCGACCGCCCACTACGTAAACGAGGTGGGACGGTGTCCGAAGACGACTCTTACCGACTAAAAAACTCCACGATGAACCGTGCGCCGCACTTTGGGGCGCCACGGGGTTGCGTTAGCAAGCTCCGCAACGCCTCCAGCGGCAGGCGTTTAACCTACGCCACGCCCGACTGAGGCAGCCCGGTTCTCCAACTGCCTCCCAGTCCGCTGACCCTACCCTACCTATCACAAAACCTAATCCCTCCAATCCCTGGACTTGCCCACCCACTAGGTAGGTGGGTAAGCAAACCAGCGGTTGCCTATCAACCCCCCCCCCCTTAACCATCCCTAACCCTAATCAATGCCTACCTACCTTCTCGGTCCCTACGCCCGCCGAGCCCCTGGTCTTGCCTACTTAGTCGGTAAGTAGGCAAGCCAGAGGTTTCCTATTCCTACTCCCCCCACCTACGTAGCCTACTTATGGGAGGTTCCCTCAGGGCGGCCTCTGGTGAAAATCGCCTCCACCACGCCTGCGACGTCCTGTGCCGCGTCTACGGATCGCAGGTGTAGCTGCGTTTCTTTGACGAGCTCTCACGCGACCTCCACATCTTCTTCCATGTACGGATCCGTGACGCCGTGTCCGTGCTGCGCCGGGGTCCCTTTCTCTGGCTCTTTCAGCTTCTTCTTTTTGGAATATAACCCTTTCACAAAAGGAAACGGCAGCGCTCCATGCTATATCATCGGCAACCATAGCTCGAACAGTGGGAGAGATAGATCATCCTCGATAATAGCGGTAAGTGATAAACGTTCTTCTGCCCAAGCTGGACACGCTTCTAGAGTGTGTTGAGCCGTGTTAAGTGGTTCGTCGCAATGACGGCATTGAGTTGTCGGTTCTTTGCCGACTATCTGGTGCAGGTACTTGCCGAAGCAACCATGCCCGGTAAGTACCTGCACCAATCTAAAGGTCAGTGAACCGTGACTCCTGTCAACCCATTCGCTGAAGACTGGGCGTATCGCCTCAATGGCTCTAAGACCTGCGGGAGGTGTAATTAATGCCTCCTGCTATGATTGAATCATCATCTCGCGTATAACTGTTTTCTGCGTTTCCTTTTCCCACGGAGTAATAATCTCTCCTTGAGCAGTCCTTGTTGAACACCAAGAATGGAGTTCAACCTGATAGGGGGCGACCAATTCCCATGGGCAAGAACTCGATAGTAGGCACGCTGCTTCATATGCGACAGTACGATAGCCCCGGATTACCCTTCTTGCCATCATCCTATGCAAACGTCGAAGTACGGCACGATTGACAGTCGATAGAGATTCATGCCATACAGGTGCCACGTACAGTGCGATCGATCTTATCACATTCATGTACAAGCTGCGACAAGCCTGTGGGACGCCACATGTTATTTCTTTCTGGCAGGTGTTCTTGTCCTGCCTAGCCCAGGTTATGAATCTACCTTCTAGGTAGGATCCAACAATATCGCATAGATACGAAGGAACCCTAAAATAACTCAAGGCCTGTTTGATGCACTCGCAGGGCAGAGTGTTAAAGGCGTTAGCGATATCCAATGATATCGCCAGTAACACTCCCGCGGGATGTCGCTTCGTCCGAGAGGCCTTTGATCCGCTGAATAACGAACAAGGCAATGATGAAAGCGGGGTGGTAGGTTTTTACAGCTCGACTGGGTCGCAACCATCATGTATATGGCGAAAAAGCCCGTAATAGTGATTCGCTTCTGAGCGTCGCGTTTCGGGATTAGCCTGTGCATATCCAGCTTTTTGCAGGCCGGCATGATAGTGGTGACCGGCGATGGATAGTGTATCACTCGATAGTCGCTATTGTTTTTAGATTGTACTGTGCTTACTATCAGGCATAGTGCACTCATTTTGCCGTGTTACAATAAAAAAAAGAAAAAGATGGCAAGAACGAATGCTTCGTGATTCTTTACACTGTGAATTTTAACTAGACGAGGTATACAAAATCACGATGATATCATATCATACTGCTACTTTTAAACGTTGCTATCGTTTACTGAAAACGTTCTGTATGTATGTAGATAAATGAATATTATAAAAAGTAACATAAATATTCAAAGAAATTTTAACAGAAATATACAAAACGCTTGCCATTTAGCGTGCCATCGGGTTTGCATCATAAACGGGCAATTGACATACAGTTTATTCAACGAAGCAACCTGTTGTTTGCAATCGCGTGATCTGTCAGCAAAGGTATGTTCTACATTACACCAAGCATTAAACCCATTTATTTAGCTGCTTTGTACGAACATAAAGAGATTTGCTTGGAGAAACAAATATTATTAATATCACACAATAAAAGCTACCATGGATTTTAATCCTCTACATCGAAATACAACTCATTTTCGTTTTTCTCAGTGTTTGAATAGTTTTTGTTCCTTTTTTCTCCGTATATCAATTTTTCGTGTTTCTTGTCTTTTCCTCAGAGTCATATGAAATATTATAGGTTTATAGTTTAAATCTACTCAGAACGTTCTGAGTAGATTAGTTACATTTTAATGTCTACAATCAAAGTTATTAACATAACCTTTTTATAGAGAATAAGTTTGTCTAGGTAAATTTACAATATGTAGTTAACTCCACTATTCTACCGGGCAATTTATAAATGAAGTAAAGAGCATGTGAACTATATATATTATAAGTTGTTAAGACCTTGCTAGGTCAATAGCGTAGTCAGATTGAAAGAAAAAACGATATATAATTGTTGAATTACTAGTTTTGCTAACACGTAAAAGTGTTATATAGGGTAATGTTTTTCGGGTATACAGATATTTACTGGATATGTTCTATTGCCACAAATATATTTGAAGATAATATTATGAGCTTTGTTTCAATTTTACGAGTGATCTATGCTATACACTATGTAAGTATAAAGAATAAATAAGGCTAGGAATAAATTAATTGTAATTTACAAATACTTAACCGAACAACTTTTTAATCAAAATTAATATATAAAAAATTTGATTGAGGATTTTCGTGTTTATTGATGTGAACGCGAGGGTAAACGCCGTGTGTGTGATACGTGGCGAAGCGTTGCCGCTTGCAACTGTGCGCAATCTCTCTTATCGCAATAAGTTCGGATACTCGTATACGGTGTTGTGTACTACGTTAGACATGTGAGGATAATCTATGTTTTACTAATTACAAAATATATATTTATGTAATAATTAAACAGTAATTATTTATGGAACATATTTGTAATGTTGTATCTTTTCATTATGCCATTATCTGATTCCTGTCGTAATCTGTTCCTTTATGTATACAATTTATACAAATCACTTTTAATGTTTCACGTATGCCAGGCGTCCCGGAACGGTTCAATTTTTTAAATTGATACATCGTCTTTTTACTACAGAATTTAACCTACATGGTAGGTACATTTTTATAGATTATGGTCGCAAGTGGAACGACTTCCTCATTCCGTAGTCGTGTCACGATATGCTTTATTCGAATTTATATTTCATTGTTTTTTATTGTTGTTTCGCAGTCGAATAAAACGTGAATTTACAGCTTTATTTTCATTTTAAATAGGTTACTGCGTTGACCTGAATACTACTTTTTTGGGTCAAATAAAACTTACGCACTCTACGTTTATGTAACAGTGTACTATCTGATGTACGTTGCAGCGCCTTTAAAATTGATTTCATTACAATAAAAAAAAGTCAAGTAAGTCTTGTCATACGAATAACATTTTTACTTTTCTTTAACATAATTTATTGTGATATGTTTAAAAATGCATAATAGTACTAAAATTTTTTTTAATAATAATAAATGTATTAATTATAATAACTTCGCTCATAATTCCCTATTTTTTTGATAAATATAATTTATTTGATAAGAGATAAAATGATTAATTGTTAATTTGCCACTGACAATTTATTTGTAGGCCTTTGTGGAATATACAAAATTTTATAATAAGTTATTTTCATATATCTCATAAAGTTTTTAGTTTATGTTAGTACTAAAATGTAACATAAATATTTTTAAGACTTAAAAATCAAAATCCGTATTTCGAAATCCGTACTGAAATATCATCGGAGTAGTAAAAGAGACGCCTGTGAAAACCGGAACTCTTAATATTTGACAGTCACGCATTGGGGTGTTCCATTTCTCATAGTAATAACACAAAAAAAACATTTTTTTCTCAGAATTTTGCAGTTTATAAGCCCACCATCAAAGTGCAATTATAACAAAAACTTAACTTTTTCTTTGAATGACTTTTAAACAAGTCAGTTTATACAAAAATAATGATAGACATCATTTTAGAGCATTCAATTTCCTACAAAATAATATATCGCTTATTGCAATGCGATTATTCGTTTGTACACCACAAAATTGTATTTTTTTATTTACCTTTGTTATTTATATGGAAAATAGAAAACTCCAATGTGCGCCCTGTATTATTATTAACGTTAAGAAGTCCTGTTTTTTTACTAGCTCGAAGATATTTCCGAAAATATTTTCCCAATAATAGTTAATACCAAGACCAGTTATGTAATACAGTTCAGAAGAAATAAGTGGACACAGAGACAGATGTGGATAGTGACATGGTTTTATTATATGTATTGCTTTAGTATATATCGCGTCGCCACGTCTCACACACACGGCCTGTATCGTCACGTCAAAACTCGGGTTTATCCTCACCTATGTCACATCAAAATTATTATTTTTTTTTCTTGGACGTGCATAGCAATAAATTATACCTTTTTTATTATTATTTAGTTTTGATTAAGTAGTTATAAATTATTCCATTAAATTAAGTTAATAAAAGTGTACCTTCCTATCTAAATTTTTTCGAAACAAAATTCTAAAAAATAAAATTAGACATTTGAAATACTTATCGCAATTTTATAAAATGGCACATGTTAAAAAATGTCATCATACGAATTCCTTTTCATTCGTTTCTGATACAGTAATTTGGTAGGGGTCATGGTGTCGCGGTTGGGGTGCTTGTCAAAGGATATAATTACACCTAGCTCTGTCTGGTCTCTTGCAACCTCCCTAGTAATTTTACGGTTTACTCGGTTTGATTTAAGGTTTTTTTTTTCAAATTACATTATATCATATATGTTATTTAGAAATGATAGTTTAAAGATTAGATATCTCATCATTTTTTATATTCATACACAAAATCCATTCTGAGGTAAATCATTTTTATTCTCGATCTGACTACGTTATTGACCTAGCAAGGTCTTAACAGCTTCACCGGACTTTTGAGGCGAGCGCATAAGGCACTCAGCCGATTTTATTTGACAACTAGCTCAAGGGTGCACGGCACATCTCGACTTCGGTTGTTACCTGCTACGTGCAATTCGCGGCCTATGTGTGCTAACTATTCATATATATGAGTTGTTGAAACATATATGTGTACCAAGCATACATACCTCAACAACTCTCATATATATTTCGTATTGTACAAAACTAGAATAATAATAAGATTGTGTCGAGTCGCGGGTACGATTAGTAAGTGTAAATAATCTACACAATTATTTTCATTTAACGATTGTTTTTGAAATCTAATACTACAAGCATTTATCTGTCCTCTAAAGTAACTGACATTAGCACGTAATTAAGGTACGATTGTAGACTATTTACGAATAGATACGACATAAGCGTTTCTAAGCGCTTTGTTAAAATTTGGCTAGCTAGCTTATTTTTGACGGTTGCCCCGTCAATCCGCCCGTATCTAAGCAATAATATATATATTTCTTTTTCACCATCGATATTGAGAATATGCCATCTTACTTCCACATTTTATCTAAGACAGTATGGCATTACAATATTACTTTACGTATGTGTGCGTTACCGTTCCATTTGTTTTGTCAAAATATCATGTAGGTAACGTATCTACAGATATTTAAGAGAAATCCTCTCCATCTAAGTTCACTGTTACTTCAGTACTGGTGAAATTGTGATGAAATGTTCTAAAAGACATAATCATGTAAAATCGATAATGTTTTATTAACAGTCGAAGTGGAGTAGAATGTTTAAATTCAGTTCCATTCCATAATAACCTTAAATTTTACTTTACTCAAGGGTGAAATTTGCATAATTTTTCACCCTCTTATATCCCACGGGAGCGTTTATACAGTCTGCATAAATAAATATAAATGTCGAGTTTTCCGACTAGGGTTACCAGTGATTCCATAAAAAATGGATTATGGGCTTTTTTATCTAAAAGAAATAGTTTAAGTCAAATGATTTGTAGCAAAAATTGTTCTAGAAAAAGGGAGAAAAACTATTTTATTCTATTTACAGAATCTTCTAGATACATACCTTCTATTTATAACAAGTATATTCATTCTAACATGCAATACTTCAGACATTTAATTCAAGTAAACATATGCGGTGTTATTACAAAAAAGTTAAACACGTATTGAATAGGTTTTAAATGCACCGCGCTCGCTGAATGTTCGCCGTCTTGCTCTTTTGTCTCGCTTTGATTAGGTTAGGTTAGACTAGAAAAAGGATAACGCGAACTTGCCTCGGGTGAGTTAATATAATAGATTTAATTCTTGAGGTCATTGACTCTGTGGTTTAAGATTTTTAAGATTTTTTGCTCTTTTTAGGTCTAAATTTGACCGTTTGTTAATGTTATTATTTGTAAGCAAAATCTTGCCTATTATTATAAATGCGAATGTATTTATTTATTATTCTTTGCTTGTCCGTTTGCTTGTTTGCTTATTTTTCTTGCTGTTTGCTTTTCAGGCTTTCATATCTTAACTACAGAACTGTACAAAATAGGACTTTTTATCCAAAAAACTACTGTTCCCAAGAACGTATTATTGAAATCTCAAAGTAAGAACTTTTATAGCATTCGTTGTTGACGATTGTTTATAGCAGCGTACTTGAAACTGCGTTGATAGAATCGTTAGATTTACTTGAGTTTCTTTAAAGAATTGTGAAGAAACCTTAGCATTTTGGTAGAGTATTTAAGTAGCCTTGCTATCGTAATAATATATTGTCTCACAATATAGTATTCCCGAATTACAATTTTATAAAAGTCTTGTGTGTAAGTTCAGTTCTCATCTATTTAAATTGACAGTCACTATTGTTTATCTCGAACGACATCGGCAGTCAACACTTTAATTAAGTAATTTTGTAGTCAAAGCTTGTAGTCAATAAGTATTCTCATTTGTAGGAAATCCTACGACTTTTTAAATGTATTTAATATATTATTCACTGATTTAGCATTTGACAACTATTTCATTTGAGGAAACTGAAAACGAAAACATACTTGTAACAGTGTCTCAAAAATATTTTGGACGTTAGATTCTCAACTTCAGGGAAAAAGGTAATTAATCAGCTGAGCATGCGAAGATGTCGTTATTTTATAGTTTCATGACAAGATATTTATCACAAAGAAACATAGATCCTATATTTGATCATGATTGACCGAACACGTTATCATCGAGTCGTTATCGCTTCAAAATAACTTTTCTTCCTTAATAGAATAGAAGTTTACTGGAGATTTGAGTTTTTAAACTGGTAACCTTAGTTGTAACGAACCACTATCGAGTTAGACAAGTTATACTTCGATGACGGAGAAAATTTCAGTGAGTTCTACTCGAAGTTTTGACGCATATCTTGAAAATACTTTGCAACCTCTCAAACTTATTAGAAATACGTAAAAAACTTATGTTATGGATGTTTTTATAATGAAAAACAAATTATTTAAAACCCAAGGAAAAAATACCGATTACGTTAATAGGTAATATAATATAGGTATACGTTGGATTTATTTCAATTTTTTTATGCGTACCATGCCTTTTTAAGTAAGTATATATAGTACATACTTGTATTGTGTGTATATATATTATTTAAGTTTTAAAACCTTAACTATAATTCATACTTAAAACATAAGTCAGAATGTCATACGTTTTTTTTCCATTATTTATTAGTACTTACTAGGGCGTTTAAAAAAAAAATATTTTTTTTTTTCCTCGAAACCACGCTCAAAAGTTTCGTATTAATGCCAAAATAGGCATCTGAAAATATGAGCCCTTAATATTAATATTTAGGTTGTCCGCATCGCACTTTTCGATTTTCCATAAGAATAACACAGAAAAATAGTTTTTTTTCTTTTGATTTTTATAACTAATGAACGACATATGGTATTGCAATACCCATTCATCATTTTTGTAGATAATTTAACGCTCTACAAAAAGGTCTGAAGTCAGTTTTTGATTATTTTTTTTCGAACTGACTACGCTATTGACCTAGCAAGGCCTTAACAGCTTCACCGAACTACTAAGGCGAGCGCTTAAGGCACTCAGCCGATTTTATTTAGCTCAAGGGTGCACGGCACACCTCGGCTTGACTGTTGCCTGTTACATGCAAATTCGCAACCTATTTTTAGCTAACCTAGCTAACTATTTATATATGTTTGAGTTGTTGAGACGCATATGTGTACCAAGCATACACGCCTCAACAACCCCTCCATGTATTTTTTTATCGGAAAATGGAATTTTTGACAAATCAACTCGTCAAAAGTTATTCAAGATCATAGTTTAACTTACCCTCAATTCAGCTGTTTTATTGACTGATTTGGCAGAGTATTATGTATTCAATTTTTCTAAATTAAAACCAAAACATTTTACAAAATATAAATTAGACTTCTGAAAACTATTAATCTTTATTTCTTGCTTTATAGTAAATGTGGACAGGGTATTTAAAACGAATTATCATTGACAGTTAACCCGACATTTGAAAATTCTGGTTGTTGAAAATTAACATCAATCGTTGGTCATTTATTTAACATTATTTAACATTAGTTTGATGTTTTTATTAACATTAGTTTGAAAATTATTTCAACTAAACAACAGTTTAAAAAATCCTACTTAAACATTTCTTAATACAATAATTCACGGCAGGTGTTCTATGTAACATCAATTATCAAAAGTTTTTCTTTGATAATTAATCGATGAAAAATTTATTTAAATGTGATTTAAATTTGTCAACTATATTGGTAGTACAATTATTTTGGCGATGTCATTTCAAAATCCATAACTAGATGGCGCTGAGGGTAAATGTCATCATGTCATTAGCTTAATTTATTGTTTTGATGTTTATTTTATTTATTAAACGTATTGTTTACACAAGTTTTTGTAGGTGGTAGAGCCCCACTGAAGCTATTTTTGGTTTCAGCATTAGTACCACCCCTCTCACAGATAACCGACGTGAAATGACAGTGCTTGCATTGTTGTGTTTCGTTTGGTCAGTGAGAGAGCCGGAGGCCCATGTCCCTCTTTCCTTCTTTCCCTTTCCTTCCCTTCCTCCTTCTCCCATATACAGGCTGGCAACGCACTTGCGACGTCCCTGATGTCGCTAGTGTCTATGAGCGGTGGTGACCACTTAACAGCACGTGAGCCACCAGTTCGTTTGCCTCCTTTGATATGAAAAAAAAAGTTAAACTTTATTCTAAAATAACTTTTGACTGAGTTGATTTATCAAAAATTGACTTCAAACCTTTTATGTAGAACGTTAAATTCTCTACAAAAATAATGAATGGCTGTTGCAATACGATATATCGTTCATTAGTTATATAAATCAAAAGAAAGAAAAAACTTTTTCCTGTGTTATTCTTATGGAAAATCGAAAAGTGCGATGCGGACAACCTAATAATTAATATTAAGGGCTCATATTTTCAGAGGCCTATTTTGGCATTAAAACGAAACTTTTGAGCGTGGTTCCGAGGAAAAATTAATATTATTTTTTTTTGTAAACGCCCTAGTACTTACCTTTCTTGGTTCAGATTTACTACCGAATTCATAATGACCATGACATGATTTTTAATAGTGGATTTAACATTATTGCACCTTGCACCTTTGTCATTGGCAAAATATTTTTACCATCAGGACGGTAGCGAGCCAGGCTCGCTTATAAAAAGTGCTTATAAACATTTAAAACATATTTACTTTCCAGCATGTTGACGTCACGTTGCTGTCTTTCTTTAAAAAAAAAACAAATTAATACCGCAATAAGCTGTAATATTTTATGTGCCATAACAAACGTATAGGACGGGTATTACCGCCCACTCTGGGAGGAATTAATACGTGTGATGAATAAATGGTGAAAAAATAAAAAGGCGTGTATTGCAAGCCTTCAACAAAGAGTGCCCTCGTATTTGCGGTGTTCGCTATCCGCTCCATCAGCAGTACCTCTGTACACTCATTAACTACAATGCAATTAATGCTAATAAATGTAAAAATGGTAAATTTTTAAATTTATTATATTGTTCACTGCCTGACTTACTTACTGTTCATATTTGAGTTTATCACGAACAGACAGACAGTCGTAGCAGAGGATTATGTTTTATAATAATAATATATACTGATTAGCAGGGAATTTGCACGCGTTAATTTCTATCTATACTAATATAGTGAATACGCATGTGACTTTGTTTATTACGCTATAACGTCTTAACTACTCAACCAATAATCATGAAATGTTGTATACATATTATCAGGGGTATAAAAAGGAATAAGAAATAAAGAAAAAAAGTACTGTTTCCGACAGACAGAACAGATTCACTTTAATGCGACTGAAGTTGCGAGCAAAATCTAGTATGAAAATAAAAAAGAATAAAACCCAGAAATGTCAAAAATATGTATCCCGACGTTTAGTAAAACATGTCTAACACGTTCTTTGTTTAAAAATTCTTTGAGAAAAGAAGCTGATAAAAAAACTATGCAGGAGTTTTTGACGGGATTTTAGTCTGTCGTGTAATGGATTTTATATTTTATTCATACTCTTGTGTTATTTGACTCTATAGTGTGTAAATTTGGTGGGATTTTACGTAATACAGTTAGTTTATTGTGCATAAGTGAAGTAAATGGAAAATAATACCACAGAGCATAAAATTCTGAGATGCCACAAAAACTCCCAGGAAGGTCTAACAAGGGGACCACCATCTTGTTAGAATATTGAAAAAATCACACGACGCTTGTAATATTATTAACTACACGACAATGGCAATAATAATCTGAAGGATTGGCTGACAAAAATAAAGATAAAAAAACTGAGATGCATCTTTTTTAATTGTTACATTATCACTACATACTATAAAACAAACTTCTCCGCCGTGTCTGTTTTTCTGTTTGTGATAAACTC
>JACEII010000026.1:1478765-1492655 GCA_014332785.1 Antheraea mylitta | reverse complement strand
ACATATATACTATATATAACATATATACTATATATAACATATATACTATAATAAAACAGTAACAAGTCGAAATCTGTACATATAGATATAGAAGCCAAAAATACTCTTTTTACAATTTTTGTCTGTCTGTCTGTCCCTATGAACACGTATCAATTTGAAAGTATTAAACCAATTTTGACGAAACTTGTCACAGGGATAACTAATTCTACAAGATTACATTTAAGATACTTTTTGTCCCAGAAAACCCAAAGGTTTCTCCAGGATTACGGATTATAGTCTAGAATCTAAGCACGTTTTACTCTGAAAGTACAGAACCAATTTTGATGAAAAATGACACAGTGGTAACTAATATTACAAGGTTACATCTAGGTTACTTTTTGTCTTATAATAAACAAGGGGTTCTCCCAGATAACGGATGAAAGTTAAAAATTTGAAGTTCATGAAATTCTTAGTGAATTTTGGTAACTTTTCTTTGTGCTATATATAGTAGTAAGGTTAAATAACAATTTAAGCTATATGTCATCACCCTGCGCTACTTAAAAAAAAACAAATAACAAAAAAAAAACCGTTGGGTTCCAAACCTTCGCCCTGTCGCGTCGATCGTTCAGTATAACGTAGAGCACATTACCACCGGGCTATTTGACAATTGTAAGCCAAAATATCAAGTATATCAATTACATAGGAAACGTCGACAAAATTGTTAAACGAAAGTGCAACTAATATATAATAGGTTTTAGGCTTATTAATAATTCTCAGATATCAACTTAGTATAAACTAGCCTTTGCCCGCGACTTGGTTCGCGTGGAATAGATACACTAACACTAACACGCAGTAGTTCTCAAAAGGAAAAAACATCCCGATTTTAAAATATTTTTCATCTCTGCTCCGCTTTTATAAATCTTTGCGTGATGATATATAGCCTATAACCAGTATCGATGAATGAGCTATATAACACTGAAAGAATTATTCAAATCGGATAAGTAGTTTCTGAGATTACCCCCTACAACATCACAACGTCACAAACTCACAAACTTTACCTTTTTATAATATTAGTATAGAAGTATAGATTTGAGTCCCTGGATAGTTTGGATTCACAATTGGAAACGGTAGATGTCGCTTTAATTGGGTTTATTAATATTTATCGAGTTTAAAAATATAATTGAAACAGGTAATAACCGATTTGGTGCAGACGAAGTTGCAAGGGTCAGCTAGTTATAAATAAGAATGTAGGAAGAAAGCAGAAAGCAAAATATTATATGAAGTATAAATAATATTTAAGGTACAGTAAACGAAAGACATTAAGTTATATGAGGACGAAGTCGCGGGAACTGTATACTATACATTTACTTATTTTGGTATACTACTGGATTCAGACAGACACGTATACATACTTACATATAGAAAAAATTAACTATCTTAGGTTTAACACGTAACGAAATTTTTACTCTAAATATTTCAATTGAGATCCAACAATTCATTTAGATCAAATAGAGAAATATAAAGACTTCAGTATCTTTCTCTTCTCTGTTCGACCGTCGATTTTCTTCTTTTTTCTAAGTAGCTATTATTGTGTTTTATTTGAATTAATGTAAATATACAAAAATTTCATTTATCGGTTTTCGGCGGGATCTTGGAATGTCATGTAGTGGTTATTATATTTTATTGCTAATCTTGTGTTATTTGACTCCATATTGTGTAATATTGGTGGTGTTTTTTTGAATTGAATTGATCACAAGACGCCAAAACATCGATAATGACAGTAATAATCTTGAAGAGTAGTTGCCGAAAATAAAATTACAAAAAGAAGTCGAAGTCGTTATTTACAAATATTGAAACTTAAAAAAAACGATGCATTATGGTTACATTTCCATCACAGAACGACCACTAGTCAAAATAAATGCGTAAAGCCGATGAAGAAAATCGTTGATCACGATAACAGATTCCCTAAAAACCGACCAAACCATTACTGACTTAAATCTAAACATACCGATAAATAGATACAAAAATTATTGTCATATTCGTGGTCAGTAGCCTTTGTAATAGTCACGTATTATAAAATTTTGCGAGGAAAAATAAATCAACAATCAGAATTACAGATGTCCTCATATAAATAATAATAAATTACAGAATGTGAGTCAGCATCACCTTAAAATGACTGAACTTATATGGATGTTTTTGATGTGAAACATCTATAGGTGGAGGGTAAACCTGATTTTTTTTTTATCGAAGCACGACATGGGGACTGCTTTATGCCTGATGTTAAGCATAGTACAATCCAAAAACATCGGCAACCCCGAGAGACAGATTATCCCTCGTCGGTAGCCGCTGTCATGCCGGCCATAATGACGAAAATCGCCCGGTACTGGATATGCACAGGCTGATCCCGAAACGCGACGCGCAGAATCGAGTCACTATGACGGGCTTTTTCGCCATATGCATGGTGGTTGCGACCCAGTCGGGCTGTAAAACCCTACCACCCCGCTTTCGCCATTGCCTCGTTCGTTATTCAGCAGGGTGCACCACGTGCAGGTGAGGTTGGCTTGGGAGTCTCAAGTCTTAAGATGTTACTCGACACCCCTTACATCCCAGTGACAGTGATTGTTGGCGTGGCGACGCAAAACACGAACATTGCACTATTAACGAAATACTCAAAAACATTTGCAACCCTATCTTGGAGGCCACTTGCTCTACTAATATTACGTGGCACGCACCGAAGGCCTAGCGCCCTTTGATAAATTTCGCCAAAAACACGGCGCCAGCATCTAGTTGAATTTCGGCTGTATATTTTATGGAACTGATATGTCATTTTCATTATCTTTTCATTATGCCATAACTGATATCTGTCGTAATCAGACGTCCCGTGACAGCTCAATTTTTTTTTAATATTATGTTTGTCATTATCAAAACATGCTTTGTATGAAAGAATTTTTTTTTAAAACGAGAATTTTTTGATACTAAATATGCATATCAAATTGAGTGCCTAAAATATAAACCACTATAGAGGTCTTCAAAAATATTGTAAGAACTGATAAACTGTCGTTCAGTTATTCCGTCACTATTTTCAGTAAAAGGAAGGTTTTGCATTATTTTTTTCCTTTACTAAAGCCGTATGTACGCAGTCGGAGTTGACGGCTAGATGAAATATCTGTTATAACGAAAGAAAACATTCTATTTTTATGTAATAAACGACACACACTATTATGCATATATTTTACACAATACGGGCAATAAAACATTTGTAATAAGGGAAAAAATGCATTCAAATCCCGGCGACCACGTACGGTCCGCTATCAATAATCCCGTGGATTTCTCGTCTGAATCCGGTACCGGTAGCATTATTTATATTCCCCATCGTGCCCTATTACTCACACTTCAGGACCAGAGCTCCTTTGTTCGCGTGTTTGTGTTCAAACTTGATTTATAGTGAACCTGTCGGAGGTGTGAACGCGTTAAATCATTTGTAAGTTTTTTACTATGAATGTCGTGCTAGAGGGATTCTATTGATCTTGGTATAATATTCGTCTGCATCTATAACTTTACAAAGTATTTTATTTCAATGGAACCATTTTTTTCTGAATTTCAAATTTCTAAGTTAGTCTACGTTATTCTTTATAACATCAGTTGTCTGTGACAGAAAGTCTCATCAAAATTGGGCCGAATGTTTCGAAGTTTAGGCCAACAGATATACAAAAAATTAAGAATTGGTTTTTCTTTAGAAGTACTGTAAATGTGTTCATATATCTATTTACTAAATAGCTGTTAATCTGATGTTACAAACAGATACTCAAATGTTTTTATATATATGTTAAAATCATTAACCCGCGCCGCCGCTGTAAGGAAAAGAGACGTATATAAAGTTGGTGTTAGAGAAAAGTTGAAAAGATTAAACTGTGACTTTACCGCAGTGTACCTAACTCGTTTTTTGATTTCTACTCACAGTTGAATGAAAATAAAATTTGATGCATCCTTTTTTCTTTATTCCGATCCTTTTTCTTTAAACAGTAATATATTCCTTAATATCTCTTCTGGTAAATTTCTTTTGTGAGCTGGTTTTATTTTTTTATTAATTTAAATTGTTCTTTTTTAATAACTGTAAGAAATTAAATAATATAGTAATGAAATACAAAACTTATCAATTTTTATAATTGTTTACTTTAAATTATAGTAATTGATTTAAAAGAAAAAGCATAAATTATCACATAATTATTAATTTTATAAAATACTATACATACATGTAATACATATAACATAGCACCAAGTTATCCACAATTTTTTTGGCAACCAATCATCCATTAGATATTTAGTACCATTACCCAGTAGATAATGATATTACAAGTTTCTTGAGATCATTTCAATGCTCCAACAAGATAGTAAAACTCTTGTTTGATCTTTGGAAGTTTTTGTGGCAAGTCAGAATCCATGTTCCGTGGTATTATTTCCTATCCATTTCACTTATGCACAATAACCACCTAAAACACTACCAATATTACAAAGTATATAGCCAAATAACCAAGGATTATGAATAAAATATAAAATTCAGTTCATGACATTCTAAGGACCCGCCAAGAACTCTTTCCCCTAGTTATTTATAGGCCAAAAGGTCATCTGATGTCCGATATGACTCCGTGTAGACGTTGTTACGAGAGTTAACTGGTTCTGATAACCCTACTAACTTGAGTCGCAGACAGTGAGGCGTCGGTTGTCGTGTCCAGTCGACTGTAAAGCTGGGGAAGCACCGTGAAATATGACCGGCACACTACATTTAACCGGATAAGCGACGCGTGAGAACGCTTCGACTTCGGACCGTGGTACGGGTAATGAAGTGGATATTCGCTTCTTGATGCAAATTATTCCATTCTATTTGAATACAGCTTTAAATTTATCGAGATAGTTAAAATGTGCTTTACTATGATGTTCTGAATTCTCTGCCTTTTATATCTTTTAGCAGGGCTTTGTGAAGAACTTAAATAGTTTATGTTATGTAAGGAAATCTCCATAAATTACGATTAATAATTAAAAGCCTATACAAAATTAAAATAAGAGAGGTTTGCCGTTATGCGCTCTTCAAACAAAAAGTATTGGAGGGACTTGATGATTTTTTTAAATTTTATCTTTCAGATATTGGGACATCTTCTAAAAACTGTGATATCTATGTTCTTCATAACGTTTAAGTTTTATAATGTAAGATTTGATACTTGGGTATTAACACCACCTCAGTGCCTTCGGTAAGGTTAGACTTGATAAACAAAGACAATGCGAGTCGGACGCGGCAGCGGTAGTCGAGCGCACAACGGTATTGTTAATACGTAAGTATTTAAGATTTTTATAAGTATTAGTCATTTAGTGAAGTGTGTTTTTTATAGCGGAGAAATCGGGCAAACGCATTCGCTAGAACGGAGACGTAGACCAATGTTCACAAACACATTTTTTTTTATATTTTTCCTCTGCGTATAAAATATTGTTAAGGAAAAAGCAAACAATTGAAAAGAAGTCGCGAGTAAACCAGTAGGAAATAAGACTTTCAACTCGTAGACTTTGTACTACGGCGTAGCCTTCGCCTACGCAGAAGTTACGCTGTTATACCGCAATATCAAGACTGTAAAGCTTAACAGATTTTTTTTATGTCAGCTTGAAAGCGAAATATTATCAAGCTATAAAAAACCTTTTTGAATTTTACAGTCTATGCGTGTATGAAGATGATAATCTATTTAACATCATTAGGAGCAGAAAAGTTCTATTACAAAATGTTGGTCAGAAAATAAGCCATGCGGTAATAGTGAGGTCAGATTGTGATTGTGTTAACCGAAGCCTGACAATGAGAAAACAAACGATGCATAAAGCAATAAGTCTATATATTATAGGTTTCCGTCATTCATCAAATCACTTTAATCATAATGAATTTATCAATGAATTCTTTTTATTATGCCATTGGAGGCAAACGAAGAACTTGGTTACCTGATGTTAAGTGATCTCTACCATCCTTAGACACTAGCAACACCAAGGGAGACGCAAGTGCTTTGCTAACCTGTGCTGGTGAGGAAGGGGGAAAAAGGGAAGGGTGAGAGGGGGATATGCGCCTCCGACGCTCTCACTGACCGAACGAAACGCAACAATGCAAGCACTGTAACTTCACGTGGGTGTTTCTATGAGAGAGTGGTACTACTCTTGGCGAGCAGACCCATTTATGATGAAACTAGTTATAGCTTCAGCGTGGCTCTACCACCTACTAGATATCAAATTTGATTGGATTTTTTAAAGATAAATAAAATGGTTTCAGATTGCTTTACATAAAGGTGATTCTTAGAATATTGATTAAAAGATGTAAATGGTAGGGGAGAGTGGGGGAATTGGGAACACTTAACTTCAAACGCTAAAAAATAATAGAAAAAAGTTATAAACTAGATCAAATTTTATTGCTACATGAACTTTAGTTATCTATATATTTAGTAGTCATAAAACGTTATTTTAAATTTACGTTTTAATAAAAATATAAACTAAAACAAAAAACATTGCCGTCGTGTTCCCCCGATTCTCTATGGGGTATTTTTTTTTTAACTTTATTTTTGGCAATCAATCTTTCAGATTATTACTGCCATTGTCGAGTAATCAATGATATTACAAGCGTCGCACGATCAATACAATATCAAGCGTCGTGTCAATCAATATTCTAACAAGATGGTGGATCTCTTATTAGAACCATCCAGGGAGTTTTTGTGGCACCTCAGAATTTCATGCTCCGTGGTATTATTTCCCATTCACTTCACTTATGCACGTTAAACTAACCATATTACATAAAACACCACCAACTTTACACAATATAGAGTCAAGTAACACAAGATTATGAATAAAATATAAAATCCACTACATGACAGACTGAAATCCCGCCAAAAACTCTATGGGGTAATTGAGATCATCCCGTGGGGGAAATGGATATGGTATGAGGTAATTAAGAAGGACGTTTGATCGATCTTTCTAACGTAATTACGAGGCATCTGAAATAATTTGTAAAACTTAAATATTTTTACACAATCAACCAGCAGTACTATGGGTAATTAGGAGGGTAAGGGGCAATTTGGAACGTTCCAAATTAATCACCTAATGCCGTTCCCAATTACCCGAATCAGTCAATATGCATAAAATTGCCGCCACTCTCAAAAGCATTTTTTATTACCTTCAATCTATGTTGCATTTGAAAACAGATATTGTGTGTATGATATGAGCAAAAACACAATACCTTTGAACTCAAAAATATGATACTTACATGTGTTATAACTAATGAATAAAATTATATCAAAAATACAAAAATAATTGTTCGACTTACCGTGACAACTAGTGAGTCCTTTCAATTCCACTTTCGCATATGCAATGAATGGCTCTGCATTCAACCGTAGTATAGGCTTGCGACAGTGTAGTACGGGGAGATGTACTATTTATCTAACTGTTCCTAATTACCCGCCGTTCTCAATTACCCTACTCTCCCCTATAGTTTTTTCTTTGCTTACCTGGCTAGCATGTAGCCACCATTGTCAATATGAAAGTCCGCCAAGCATTTATTGTGTCGTGGCAGGTGAATTTTAGAGCCAGCCTTTTTCTAGCGTGTATGAGTACACTATCTTAGTCTGTGATGTCTATGGTCTACATGCCTTTCCTTAGAACGAAAAAAAAAAAACAGAAATATAAAAAGTCTATGGTAGCTCTTCGTACTTGTGCCTATACCTACCGTTCTGTAACTTTATATATTTAGTTACTAGCCTCTGTCCGCGACTTCGTCTGCGTGCAATAGTTACTCTGGGCTAACGCTAACACGCAGCGAACGCTCTCAAAAGGAAAAAAACTCGATTTTGAAATATTCTTCATTGGTGCCTCGCTTCTATTGGTCTTAGCGTGATTATATATATAGTATATAATATTGCTCGATAAATGAGAACTGAAAGAATTTTTCAAATCGGACCAGTAGTTTCTGAGATTACCCTCTACAATGTCACAAACTTTACCTCTTTATAATACCTTATAATCATAAAACCAGCAAACACCTATTATTGATTCTAATCGACTTAGTGCCTTAAGCGCTCGCCTTAGTAGTACGGTGAAGTTGTTAGGTCCTTGCTAGGTCAACAGCGTAGTCAGATAAAAGTAAAAAAATAATAATTTATTGAATCTCAAATTACAGTGTAAGAGGAATAATTCAACAACGGACCCGTAATGCGATATTTCATAAGTCCGACCATCATTTTTATTGAAATGAATTGTACTACATTTAAAATACATTAATATATAGTAAAATAATTCTCTTTGTTAATACAAGTCTAAGTAAATAATAATACATTTCGTCTATCATTATTGCTGGAGACGGTACCTTTCTGCATTTATAATAGTTCGAGGCGCCTCCGTTTTTCACATAGCTCGGCAAACGGAATATGCCAAACGTGTGTTTAGCATCAAATGATATATAATTTAGTAATTGTCCGTGTTCTATTCGTATTTTATTATGCTTTTGACGTTCCCATATAAAAGGAATTGTAGCTACGGTGTGTTATTTTGAAAACTGAATTGTATAGAGAATTGTGTATAATTAATAATAGTTAAATTGGTATGTGTCTTTATTTTCTATACGGTATAAATTACATATATTTTCATATGAATTAAATATTATTATAAGTGATACAATGCTTCTTCTTGCCGTGTAAATATATACATATTACTAGCTGACACAGCTACGCGTTGCTGTGGCAGAGTGAATAAGAAATTTAAAATTAAAAAGTGGCGTCATCTTTTAGATATATGTAACAGTCGGTTTTACAGTTTTTGTAATTTAAAGCGCCATTTGTTCGAAACTGATGAAACTTACGATTACTAATAATCAACATTCTCAATCATTTTCAAGCAAAAACTAGAGAATAAATTTTGATCAATTATTTTTAATTTTACTTCTTAAATATTTTGTCATTAACTAAGGAAATAATTACCTCAAGATATTCATTTAATACAAGGTCATTAAGTTATTAAAGTTTTTTAGTATGAGTTTAATAAGCATTACGCTTGTAGCAACGTGTATTTCCTTGCAGTGGAAAAGTGGACCAAACGGTGCAATACGTATGCACAGCAGAAGAGAAGCAAGGGGTTATGTAAAATATACATATTTTTAAAATAATAAAAAACGCAAACGAAGTCGTGGCGGTCTGCTAGTTTATTACAAAGCCCAAAAAGTAACACTAATACAGTACGTAAGTATGTAATACTGCATTCTTTTATTTGGAGTAAGCCACCATTATATCAACAGCACCCCTATATAATTCAAAGGTTTTAGAAAATACAATCCACATAACATGTAATTGTACTATCAAACACTCTAATATAAAGTAAACTGAGCTTATTACAGTGGCGATGGGCCGTTATTAAAAAGTTGAATGCGGAAAGTGTCTCGACACGCCAGCTGTGCTGTTTCCCTCATTATTTATTTAAAATCCCAATCGGATTGTCGTATGTACGTCAATGGTGTATGGAGTAGTTTAAGAGAGGTCTCACCAGTTAGCTTCGTTTATATGGAAACGATGGTTGATATGTAAAAAAAAATATATTTCTTACTTTATTTTCTACTGTATTGTAGATTAACAAAATATAATTAATATTGAAGATATTTATAAGAAACGACAACCCTACAAAGTATAAATTAAAAAATGCAAACTAGAAAGATTTCGGATAATAAGATAGAAAACAGTGGTTGTAATAGTGTGTACAGACGGAGGAAGTCAAACTTCATTGGCGTGTATGTATTATATCATATATGTTTAAGAATGCTTATAAAATATATACTAAATAAAGTTCCGTGTTAATAGTTCATTTATACATTTACTTATTCTGGTATTTACTTTTGATAGTACATACGCTACATGTAATAAAATAACAACTATGCAAATTTTTGTCTCTCCGTCTATTCCGGCTAATCTCTAAAACGGTTCGACAGATTTTTACGGCACATTTACTGTCAGATAGCTAATGTTATAAGAATGGACGAAGACTACTATTATTTTGAAAAAAATAAATAGGAATCCACGCAAACATAATATACTAAAGAACTAAGTAACGTTTTTACTGAATAATTGCTTTTGCTACATTCAACGCGATGTTAAGTCGTGGGCAACAGTTAGTAAATGTAATGTAACTGATCTGACACGTATAATTTGATTACATAATTGTTCGTAGCTATAATGGCATGTCTATATCCAGCAGACTAACACACGGTAAATATTGTTCTTCATTAAATTGTTTTAAACTTCGAATTGACACAGATAATCCACTACCGACTATTAAATTCCAAATCGCGATCGCTTATGCCGTAACCCGCTTCATTTCAGACAAAGTGCTTTTAAAACTTAACCCTTATTTTCTCACTTTGAGCACTTCGAAGGATTACAAGAGGCGCTGGTCCTCTACCCATAGACCTTAGAGAAAGCGAAAGAATCTGGCTAATTCCTGTTAAGGAAATGACTTACCGTAACTTTGTTTCAAAATAGAGATTCGGTTTGTTTTACAGAAAATAAAGCTTTACTTTTATATCCATTAAGATTAAGGTTTTAGTGTGAAAATAAACTGTATTTGTTTTCACGAAAAAAGTTAATAGAATTAGGGTATGCCATCCGTATTTTTTTCCTGTTATACTATATAATACTAGCGGGCACGGTGGACGTTATCCTGCACTGACAATAAAAAAAAACCTTGACAAATTAACCGAAACCTTGCTCATAAATGACTTTATCTACTGGTGAAAACTACATGAAAATCCATTCATTTGTTTTTGATTTTATCGCTAACATACAGACAAATAAACAGACGTGGCAGTTGTTTTTGTTTTATAATATGTATTAGTGCCTGAAAATAGCTACTTTAAATACTCTCGTGTAAAAGGTTTGATTTAATATTTTTTCATAAAATCGTATATTTCATTCGAACGTTATAATTCAGTTCGTAATTTATTATTGGTGACTTTAAAAAAAAAAACATTTGCAAAAAAACCGCGAGTGGAACGAAACTTTATGAAAAATAAAGTAACAAAGCAAGCGTAATATGAAAAATAATAACAAATGAAAATATTTCTCTTTCATTGGTGCATTTTTACCGCGGCCATGTTTGTATTATCTGTACAAGCATTCCATGTAACCACAAAGGGAAAGTTGTCGCGGTGTAGCGAGCATTGTTAACGGGGATACCGGACCGCAATTAATATGAAATTAAAGTTTTACTAGATGCGTCATCATACTTTATATTATTTTATGCTCAGAACGTTAAAACTATAATCGTACTGAATTATAATAGTTGTGACGAACAGCGAGCATGTGCAAGACATTTAATGACATTCAATAGTGAATAGTCATAGGAAGTACCATAGAAGTGAAATGTATTACTGTTTAATTTTTTGTGTTATTGTTTTAGTGCGTAGAAACTCGCAGTGTGTTAACAATATTTTTTTTATATGAACACTGAGGAACGGTGTAACAGACGATTTATTAGAGATTAGAGATATTGTTGTAATTTGTATAGGATGTAAACAAGAATAATAATCTCCGAGCTGTTATAAAGGTTCCCATATGTAAAATGACAAAGGAACCATATTTTGATGCAAACCTCTTGAACTTTCTTTCGTTGTGACATGATCGGGAACGTTAGTTCAAATCCATCATCCGCGCGGTTGACACTTGCCCTAATTAGTATTCATTTTGTTAATTACCTTTTATTTAATAATTATAATTGTGTAATCCTTCAATAAACTATTTATTTTATAAATATAGTTTTTTAAAAGGCCTTCGGCCAAATCCATTTAACAGAGCGACGAGTCAACATGCAGTACTATACAACTCGTACATACAATTAGGGAACATTTATGTAGTCCGGTGAAGCTGTTAAGACCTTGCTAGGTCAATAGCGTAGTAATTTCGAAAAAAAAATAACGAACATTTCTTGATACTGAACTATGTTTCAACAAGAAGAAAGAACTTGTGTTAACACCACTTCACAATGTTCTAATTAATAAATAGTATTACATGATTGTCATGATTATGTATTATACGTAAGTGATTAAAAATAAATCTATATAATATTTATAATATTCATTTTTTGCTTTGGATGATTTTACCAATAAACATATATTACGAACTGTTATACGGAACTTTGGAAATCACTTTAAAAAATGTTAATTTGTAAGGAGACAACCGTCAGGCTTGGAAACTAGGGATGTTAAAAAATAATCGTTTTTTATTTAAATCGATTATTATTTTATTATAATCGATTTTTTGTTATCGATATTTATATTAATATTAATCGATTTTTAATAAATCGATTATATAAAAAACGCATTTAAATCGATTTTCATAAACATCTATGCGACGGATGAAAAAAAACTCAAAATAAGTTCATTATTGTTTACAATTGAAGAGTGAGCATAGTGAGATAATATACTTATAAAAATTTAAAATGTTTTCTAGCCGCAAAACACCCAAAAGCGGCTGGCGAAAGTATTTTATAACGAAAAAGAATAATACCACAGTAATATGCATGTCCTGTTCGACAGAATGAAAAATGTTGTAGTGAAACTACAACATTTAAAAAGAACATAGAATGAAAACATCCCACTGCCTTACAAGTAACATGAGATACTATATCTTATAATGATTGTTGTGGTCCTTATGACAGCCAAATATCGCTCTCTGTAAAATTAAAAATTTCAATAAAACTAAAAAGGTCTGTCATGCGAGTACAATGTACTTCAACATGTTCACTAAAATGTCTTATGGCAAACTCGACATCGATAAGTTTACAAAACTATAAATTATTATTGAAATTATTCAATAAACAAATTTTTCAATTTTAATGTTGTCAATCACACTATAATTAATATAAAAATTTAAAAGAGAACTTCATTGTTTTGAATTTTAAAATTATAATTAATAATGTTGTCATTTCATTTTTATTACGATATAATGTTTAATAGTACTGAAAATTTCTATGGTATTTGGTTTCTATATTCTTTACCTTGAAAGTTTATAGGAACATTCACTTTTATTTTGTTTTGAATTGGTTATTTTTGATGCGTATCATTTTATTTGATTTTTAATCTGATAAATTGTTATTTTGAATCTTTAGGTTTATTATAGGAATATGGAAAGCGTGTCTATTTTTAAATATTATAAAAATCGATTTTTCCAGGAATCGATTATTTATTTCCAAAAAAATCGATTTTTCACAAATCTATTATTATTGGAAAAAAGAAAAATCGATTCCTCATAAATCGATTTTTTTCCATTAATCTCACATCCCTATTGGAAACCAGCATGAGACTGCTGGGAGTGATGGGACGGATGGATGATTGAAGTACTATAGCAACAGAACGATGACTAGGCGGGAAAAGATAACAGGTCTGCAATATAGAGTTCATGGTAAAGTTATAACGTAACGAATGAATTGTGAGGGAGTATATAAATCAGTAATATTATATAGTTTAATAAAGTCAGTATTGTATTAGACTCCGTTGTATCATTTTCCCGATTACTACAGAATATTTAAGCACTATTTTATATGATGGATACTAATAAATATTAATAATTACGTATTAATATGCAAGCGCCTCCAGTAATTAAAAAAACATTTACATCTTTGGATGTATGTTTCGGGCACGAGAATAAACGATAAATTCAGTGCTTTGTACACTTCCAGTGAGTTGCCTGGTTTTTTAGATCAATTTTATTAAAACGTAGGATAGTTATATGGAAAAATTAGCTATATTGGCATCCATATAAATGAATCAAACATTGACGTCTTGAGGAATGCTATATATATATATACATATATACATATATATATATATATATATATATATATATATATATATATATATAT
>JACEII010000026.1:1334792-1478755 GCA_014332785.1 Antheraea mylitta | reverse complement strand
ATATATATATATATATATATATATATATATATATATATATATATATTGAGTAAATTATCGTTTAAAGTTTAAGTCCGGTTATCAGTGTATAATAGTTCGAAAAAAAAAACATTTGAAGTTGAATTATCTTTAATAAACAAAATAGTAATAAGTGCTGCTCCGTAAAAGTGATGCAATCTTGTAAACTATATCGCCTTTATAATATCTAAATATGACATACGTAAATTAAAAAAAATACAAAGAAGTATTTTATGTACTCAACGTTCTCTCGTTCAATAATAGAATAAGTTTATGTATTTTTGTAGTTGTGATCTTATCACCTGATGCTGTTATTATTTTTATACAATAACTAGTTTTCGCTCGCAGCCTCGCTCGTATTAGTAGATATGATTTATCCCACAGGTAAGTTTTTTCCTGAATGGAAGTATCCCATGTCTTTATTTGTACTACTCGTAAGATATGTACAAATTTTTACAAAGATCGGTTAAGTGGTTAAAGTGTGGGGAAGCGTAACAAGCAAACAAACTGGTTTATAATATAAGTTAGGATTAGTGGTGCTGTGGCAAAATACGTTAACGAACATGACAATTATGTTCAGTTTGCACATTTTATTTCATTGTGCGATCTTAGTCTAAAGCCGTGTTTTCCAACCTTTTTTAGGCCATGCCCCACCATAACATTTCTAAAATTTTTATGCTCGTCATACATAATTTTTAACCTTTAAAAATTGTTTTGTACCCTTAAGAAATATAAATGATAAATTTTAGGAAGAATACACTATGAAATTGTTATCAAAACATCGTAAGTAAATTTTCAAAAAATATAATGAAAAAGTTACTAGTCTGTCGACTATAATTACCCAGTTGATATGTTGGTAACGTCAAACTAAATTATACCTGACTAGCCTCTGCCCGCGAACTCGTTCGCGTGGACATAGTAAATTTGGGCTGATTAATATGCAGCAAAAGCTCTCAAGAGGAAAAAGCACACCGATGTTTAAACATTCTTCATTGCTGCTCCGCTCCTATTGGTCTTAGCATGATGATATATAGCCTATAACCACCCTCGATAAATAGGCTATATAACAATGAAAGAATTATTCAAATTGGACCAGTAGTTCCTGAGATTACTCCCTACAACGTCACAATTCACAACGACACAAACTCACAAACTTTACCTCTTTATAATATACCTGATAATTATTAACAGCATTTTTTTTATTAATTTGCCTTTTTTGTTAAATTTGTCACCGATATCTAGCATTGCATTCAAATAACCCAAAGATAAAGAGGTAAAGTCGTATCGAGTACTTTTTTAAATTGTCCCCTGTGGGGCGTGGGCCCCACGTTGGGAAACAATGGTCTAAAGTGAGTTATTTAGATTTTAATTATTAACTAACTCTACAATAAAACATACTATTATTGAATAGAACTCTAACTATAGAGATATAAGTGCTGTTGCAACGAAGCAGAACATAATAAATATTTAACAACAATACAGTTTGACAAAAACACAGATAGAAATAGAATTTTCCCCATCACAATTGCACCGTATAGTATCCGGCCGTGCTCTCCCTACAAAGTGCAACGTCACATTACCTTCCGTACGCCATTATATATTCATTCGTCTCTTTTATCTTATATAGAATCTTACCGCGTCTTTGCTTGGAAGGAATATAAATTTTAAATTCGTTGTTAGCGTATTCTTTATATAAAACTTTATTTTATAGTTCGTGAGTGATTTACTTAGAGCGTATTTAAGGAGTCTTTTTTTTCGGCAACTAATTTTCCAGATTACTGCTGGCATCGTCGAGTATATTTAATACAATAAGTGTTTTGTGATAAATTCGATTTTCTAATAGTCCGGTAAGCTGTAATGGCTTTGCAAGGCCAATAGCGTAATCAGTTAAAAAAAAAATTTTCTACCAAGATGGTGGCCTTTAAGTTAGGACTCCTCGTGAAGATTTTGTGTTATCTCAAAATTCATGCTCCGTGGTTTTATATCCCTTCCATAGTACTTATGGACTTATGAAGATCTACTACAATAGTATTACTTCATCACGATTTGTGACTTCATCAATAGCTTACAGTTATTATATGGATCGCTACCTACATCAATTGACATGATGTCTGAAGTTCTGAACACACTCTAAAAATAAAAATAAAAATACTTTATTCAATTTAGGACCTGAGGAGGCACTTATAAACGTCAAAACTACCATTGGTTCGAAAAACCCAGTCATAGAGTAGAATTGCCTAGGTAAGATAATCGATCGGGTTTTCTTTTCATTATACATACCACAGCATATTTTTACGAATTATTATAAACATAGACAGTTACATTCTTTTTTGGCAGATGTACAGAGAGGTTCGTCATTTCCATACATTACTATCATCCACATATTGATCCGTACTATATATTTGAGAAATTAAAACCAGCTTGACATGGTGCTTAGACATACTATCTAACAAATAGGTAATGTGCTTTGGGACTTCTTATAAAACCGTCACCGGTCTTAGTGAGCCAGTAACCTGGAATGACCACTTGTCATTGTTTTAAGTATTTAGATCATGCCAATCTTTTAAATCCAGTTAATCTTAAGTTCTTCAGTTAATCTTAAGTTTTTGCAGACATACATTAGATTATCAAGAACATATTGAAAGGACAGAGTTAAGGTATCGATACCGTTCTGTGTCATAAATATTTCACAGACAGAAAGACAGATTTCACAGTTTTTTTATAGTTAGTTACGACACACTACCGAGTCTAAGAGATAGGCATCAATCTTTTACATCACAAAGAGCTACGGTACGGGAAGTTCACAATAAAATTGCACGGCAAGTGCATACGTATCGCATTTTGATATCGCATCGCTCAATGCTCGTGCCTTATGATTTTGAAATCTATACTAATATATAAAGCTAAAGAGTTTGTTTGTTTGTTTGTTTGGTTGAACGCGATAATCTCAAGAACTACCAGTCCGATTTAAAAATGTCTTTCAGTGTTAAATAGCTCATTTATCGAGGATGGCTATAGGCTACATATCATCACGTTAAAACCAATAGGGGCAGAGCACTAATGAAGAATGTCTCAAAATCGGGCTATTTTGAGAGCTTCCGCTGCGTATTAACGTCAGTATTATTTATTTGCGTTGCCATGGTAACATAATAACATTCTCTCGCAAATATTTTAAGAGTTTATTTTGTGTTCCTATTAAAAAGTTTATTCTACGTTAGTTTCGTTTCCAAGGTTTTATTATACGAGGTACGTTTATATCGCAAACATTTCCAAAGTTTATTTTGTGTTGTTACCCAAAAATTTTTCTATAAATAATATTCATCCAATAAGAAAGGCGAAGGAATTAATCCATACTGCCAATTCTGAAGTTGTCAATATAAGTAGTTTTCTTCTATGTCCAAGTTAATGTAAAGGTATAAGCGCCAAATCCTCTATATAATATTTCATAAATTTTTATCTTCTTAATTTTCAAGACCACAGAATTCATGCTCCGTGGTATTATTTTTCATTCATTTCACTTATGCACAATAAACGAACTATATTACATAAAACATCACCAATTTAAGACAATATAGAGATAAGTAACACAAGATTATGAATAAAATATAAAATCCACTACATGACAGACTAAAATCCCGCCTAAAACTCCTCAAAAACTTATTCTACGTTAGTTTTGTTCCCAATTTTCGATTTGTGATATATTACGTATAATAAAAGAAAAATGAGTATATTTTGACGTGACAACGTCTTATAAATTGGTTTGCCGGGTGACACTTCAAGAAACTGCGTTACGCTCCGCTCACGTTATGCGCTAACAATGAGAGCGAGTGAGAGGCACGCGTCCCTTCCACTCGGGCATGGTTAGCCCGCCTAAGAGCGAGAGAGACTACTATACGAATGAATATTCACATTAAAATTATTTTACCACTCAAAGTCGTTGTCACGTAAAACTTTCGCCCGTATACCGACTTTACAGGCAACCAATTTTTTATACTAAAAGTATCCGTGATGCTACAAATATCAACATTTTTTTTAATTCTATCGATATGTCTGTTTTTTTATTTGTTTCGGGTAATCTCCGAAACGGCTGGACCTATTTGAACGGTTTTTTTCTTAGAAATGACTACGCTATTGATCTAGCAAGGTCTTAACAGCTTTACCGGACTACAAATAATATTGGAACGGGAATTTTACAGCCAAATAAGTAACTAATTAGCTGTTTTATTTTAAGCTAACGGGTTCAGCAGACGTTGCCCGCCTTAATAATAAGACAAATTATATCTATACCTTGCCCAATAATCATTTTATATATTGGTGAAAACGACATGAAGATGCGTTCTGTAGTTTTTGATCTTATCGCGAACAGACATATAGACAGACGTGGAACAGGACTTTGTTTTACACTATGCAGTGATAAACTGTTATCCGTGAATTCTTCCGTGTGTAAAAAAATATGTTGTTCACTGTAAACATGCACGTGTGCCGTGCGCTGTACTGGACTTCAAGATTTTTTTTTATGCCAAAAGGCAGCAAACAGGCTGACGGCCCACCTGCTTGTAAGTGGTTACTGTCGCCTATGAACAACTGTAACACCAAGGGCATCGCTGTTGTAATTGAAAGTTATATGTTTATATGTGATTTAAATTATAGCAAGGTATGATAATAACTCAATTATATGGACACTATGGACATATTATATCTATATAATAAAAGATTTAACACATATTGTTCGATAATGTTTAGCTTAATATTTTCATTACTTTCTTGTATAATGTAAGTGAGCACTGAGGGTGATATATAGCAGTTTAAAGTTCCAGTTATGTGGCTGACGATAAATCCCATCCCATTCAATTCACTATTCGTATTCACATATATGATGTACACGTTACCTGTTACAGTAGATGATGTGCGTGTGATACAAATATTTTTGAAAGAGTATTATTGTAATTTACACTAGATGTGTGATCACAATTTTAAATTTATTTAATATATATAAAAAAAACCCGTGCGAAACCGCGGGTAACAGCTAGTATTCGGATACAGTTCAAAGTCAGCCTTTTCTGTATTCAATTTCAAGTGAATCAATTTTATAATTTTAAATGTAAAATGTACTACTAGCTCTTCATCCAAACTTCGTGCGAAAATGAGACGAAATATTCCATTTATAATGCGACCGTGTTAACTACTTCTTTATTATTTTATGGCACCGTATGTAAGCAATACACAATTCCGCCAATCCGTGTTAACTTAGGAACTGAACGTTTGTTTGTCAATATTTGAAGATCTCTTTTGTATCTTCTATCTCACTTTCTTATATAAATGTTTTTAAAATAAAATTTATTACTTATCCATAAGATTATATTAAAAAAAGCCTTGTCCTGATAGTAAGTTACAAACACAACAAAAAAAGAGACTCAACAAAATAGTGCAGCACGCAGCGTTCTAAATTGATGACGTGCTTACATTTTGCAATAGATTTTTATTTACTGTTATAGATTATAAACATTATAATAAAAATACGTTTATATAGCAATTTATAATTATATACAGTAGAAGTAAAGCAATATAGAATTATATGTAATTAAAAGCAATACTACGTACTTAAATATTTACTGAATGAATCAAATACCAACCAACCCACCAATCAACGTATTTCCATAATCGTATGACAGATATCGTTCGTATAAATCAGCATATCAAGTAAGTTAAATAACATATATATTAAGAATTCTTTCGTTTCTGTATATACATACATGAAGAGCAAACTTTGTACTTTAACTTAGATAAAACTTAGATTTATGATACTCTCGAGCTTAGTAGTTTATGTTTTAAACAATTATTTTCTTCGTTGTGTATTAGTTAAACTTTTAACTTACAATAATGGCAAAGGATCAATAAAATCTAAAAAAGAAGTGGTATAGTATCATCTACGAAGGATTACGAAAAGAATGATCATGATCTTACGTCGATGCAATATTTTCATTATACCTAATGATTCTCCAAATAGTTCGTTTCTAATTTCTATTCTAAACTTCATTATATATATTTTTTATTATAGTTTATTTAAGACATAGAAAGTATTCTTACAGAATAACACAATTTCTTATACGAGTTTTTCCTTCACTAAATTCAATAAATAGTATACTGTAAATAAAAAAAACAATTTAAAATATACTAAAAAGTAACTAATTGATGAATTTCTCTTTCACACTACCCCATGTGTATTTAAATACGAGAACCAATAAAGCCAGCACTCGGCATGAAACGACGTAAAGCTTTAATGAAAATAAAAAAGAATTGTCACGATAAAAATAAACCGATAGGCACTCTTAGGGCGTGGTCACTATCTAACTTTATTATTAAAAAACTCATCTATACATATAAATAGTTTGTGATGTTAAAATAATACTTGTGTGTTAAATACATATGACCATTTTTGAAGGTGGTAGAGCCACGCTGAAGCTATTCTTGGGTTATGCATGAATGGGTCGGCTAGCTCGGGGTAGTACCACCCTCTCACAGAAAACCGAAGTGAAGTAATAGTGCTTACTTTGTTGCGTTTCGTTCGGTGGCCCGTCTCCCCTCATCTATCCCCTCTCCTCTTTCCCACAATACAGGCTGCCAAAGCACTTACGACTCTTCTGGAGTTGTGTCTATGGACGGTGGTGATTACTTAACATTAGGTGACCCATCTGTTTGTTCATAGAAGGCTATGATAAAAAAACAGTATATACTGCGTTTACGACAAAAAAAAGTGTTGTTCATTTCTTCCGGCTAATCTTAGAAACGTTTGGACCGATTTTGACAAGACTATCACTGGCATAATTTACTTTCGTTTTAAAAAAAATAGGGTGCCGCCAAAATATAATAAACAAAAAAAGCAGTATCCAGTGCTTTCCCACGCGTACTTGTACACTGAACAAATATATTTTTGCAAAATTTTACACGGCCGATATCGCAGTTAACAGCTAGTATACCATAATTGTATATGTAATCTGGATTTATAGCTATTGTTTCTATAGGCAAAATAAATAATTTCTATAAACAGTATTGAGTGGTACGATATATAGAATTATAGAATTCTAGTATCATATAATTAAAAAGCCAGACCAACATAATACAGTTTCGGCATGTTGTTTTCTTCACCTAACACGCTAACCATTAAGCCAATCAAGAATTCATCGACTGGTGTAGTGAATAAATCTGGATCTGTAAATGGGTCTCCTTCATATGGAAATTACACATAGCACAATAGAAAAAAATACTTTCCTATTAAGAGGCTAAATTTAACACCCATATAATATTTTTTTGCAAAACAACGGAAATTTTAATATTCTTAAACAGTGTTGTGAACGAACCTTTAGGCCGACGATACGTGACGAGGCGACTCCTCTCCCACAGCGAAGTTTTGACTCTCGACAAATTAAATCAATTAAGGGCTAGCCTTTGTTTCCACACCGGCCCGGCCAAATGTTCCTATTTGTTCGCATTAAAGCCGATTCTTTTATTTGCATTGTTCCCTATTTTTTTTATTAATTTTCACTTCTCGTCTGTTTAATTGATTTCATTTGTGGTCGTGATTGTTAAAGCATTGTTATATGAGGAAAATCCTGTGTAAAAAAATGTTGATTGTCGTTTGAAATACTAACGTGAGAGATTCTTGTATATAATTTTTCATAGACGTTACTAGGAGCACATAAAAGGGCATGGAGATGTATTTGATAAACTAAATTATATATCTATACCAATTTTTTTTTTCTCGAAATGACTACGCTATTGACCCATCAAGGTCTTAACAGCTTCACCGGACTACTAAGGCGAGCGCTTAACGCACTCAGCCGATTTTATTATGGCAACCAGCTCAAGGGTGCACGGCACACCTCGGCTTGGCTGTTGCCTGTTGCATGCAAAATCGCGACCTATCTTAGCTAGCCTAGCTAACTATTCATATATGTATGTATGTATACCAATATTATAAAGCTAGTGGGTTTGTTTGATTGAACGCGTTAATCTCAGGAACTACCGGTATGATTTGAAAAATCTTCCAGTGTTAAATAGCTCATTTATTAAGAAAGGCTATAGTAGAAGTAGATTTGTATTTATGTAATATTGTGGTTTACAACGTTACCTAGATGAGTGTCAGCCGTAAGATATATACATTCTTTTGACTACTTTTTGTCACGGTTCATTCACGTTAATATAGTTTTGGCCTATACCATTGGAACAGTAGTTTTGTCTGAACTGAAGGTATCCTATGTATTTTTCTGTGCTCGTGATAACGTGTTTGCAAAATTTCATGAGGGTCAGTTGAAAGTTAAGACGTGAAATTGTAACAAACAAATAAATTTGCATTCCTATTTATAACATTAGTTGGGGTATAATAATTTATATTAAGAAACCTTTTGATGAAGTGTTAGTATCTTTATATGATATACCCACGCCCGCGTAACCACAGATCACGCCGCCGTGGTCTGGGGGTTAATTTCGCTCCCGCACACCCGATTAGGCCTCCCACGGCAGCGGCTCAAGCCAAGGTTCGATCCCTCGGTAGGGAGTGCGTTGCTTGCGCAATACGGTGACACACAAATATACATCACCGCTACAACACTACACGATCACCCCCACACACGTGCACGCCTACACGCTTACACATGAAAGTGGAAGGGTTTACTTTTTTTCCCTTATCGAACTGAAAAACTCTCAATTTTCCGATAATAAATATATGGAAGAGTTGTTGAGGCGTGTATGCTTGGTACACATAAACGGTTCAACAACTCATACATATATGAATAGTTAGCTAGACTAGCTAAGATAGGTCGCGATTTTGCATGCAACGGGCAGCAGCCAAGCCGAGGTGTGCCGTGCACCCTTGAGCTGGTTGCCATAATAAAATCGGCTGAGTGCCTTAAGCGCTCGCCTTAGTAGTCCGGTGAAGCTGTTAAGACCTTGATGGGTCAATAGCGTAGTCAGTTCGAGAAAAAAAAAATCTTTATATGATGAATATAATAGTTATTTCTATATCTAAAATGTATAGCTTAAATATAAGTCTACATATGTTTTATTACCAGAATAATATTCCAGCTTACTTTAGGATGAAATGAACCCTTCTGAATTTGTCACCGTTGTAATGTTTATTCAATAACTCAGAAGTCATAATACTAGGAACAGTATTCGCATAAAACAAAGGCGGAAATAAGTAAAAATAAAACATAAATTACGAAACTATTCGAGCTAAGGAATTTTGCTAAGAAATACAATCAAAGAAGCAACAACAACTGACCGATTTCAATATAATGATTACCTATTTTTTTTAAATATTTAAAAGGAATTGGCTATTTTCCTTTCTTCTTATTTTTACTTCCTTGCGCTTAAAGTTAAGTTAAGGTTATGTTTCGAGTTCTTATATATGAGGCATTACATTCTAAATTAGCTAAATCTAATTTTAAAAATTCCTAATATTTTGCGTTGTTTTTCAAGATTTTCTAATTTTGTTTAGGTAAAATATGAAGAAAATTTAAAAAAAACTTAAATCTTATGAACGGCAAAATTTAAACTTCGTTCTCGGTGTATAAAATCTGAAAATCTAAAACAATATAACATGTTATATGAACGATTAAAATTGGATTTAATCCATTTTGAAATATAACAACGTATATGCATTGATATAAAAAAAATCCCAAGATGCACACTTAACGACTCACAGCCGGCACACCAAAATGAGTGCATAATTTTGCATTATGTAGTCATTTTAAATTGTCTCGCGTCGCTTGCATGTTAAACAACTTTAAATTATTCAGGCAAGGTTGAATTTGCAAAATCATAGGTTTGTTGCATAATGTACATATGTATATTGGGGAGTTTGTGCGGCGATTTGAGCGTTACTTTTATTGGAGACTGTGCGTCTTGGGTTTTTATATGTCAATGCGAATATGTCTAACTTATTAACACATTCTCTAACTTAAATCATCTAAATGGCTCTTTGGATTTTATATGAGATACAATTAGATTAATCTTAATTGTGCTCATATAATTTGCAACAGATTGGTTGTGTAATATTCAATATACGATGTCTGTAAATAAAAACCGTCTTAGTAATCAACAACTTTTTTATTCTTCTTTATTGGTAATTTTTTGTCATTTCATCTGAAATTTTATTTTAACCTGAAAAGAAATACTTTATTTTTTGTATGTACTAATATACTTAATCAAAATTGTATAATGAAGTGTCATTCATTCATTATTATCTAATATTATTACCAAAAATCACGAAGTATATACATATATATATATATTTATATATATTTAGAATTCTATATAAACTTTGGTTGAAGTTCCCCGGTATTCTATTGAGTCTACTCTATAGAGCGAGTATTGTGGTTCTGTGTGTTGATACAAAAAGCTGCGGAGACCACAGACAAAACCGCAAGCGAAAAGTTAAATCCAAACAAAGCGACCAGATGCGGTTTTGTTTGTACTTTTCATGACATTGTACTGTTTGTGAAATACTTGAACATTTATGTATTTGTACCTGGATTGTTCTTTGTTCCTCTAAATGATAATGTCGCCATTTGCGGCTACTCTATATAAGTCTAAAGCAGTAATTAGCGGAAATATGATGGAAATATAATTGATACAAATAAGACGGAAAATAAATAAGAAACCGATAGATAAGCTTGCACAGTTTAAGTTATAATAACTGAATGACCAAGCCTAGCTCGGTTCTTTAAAAAATATTTTAAAATTAAAATAAATTGTTAGGTTTGCCTCACAAAATTAGCATTTCTTTTACAAACAATAAAAGTATAAATGGAAAAAGATATCTTTTTGCTGTCACTCGGATTCGAACTGCAGTTACACGGATTTTCGAAGCAGCCGATTTCTATCAGAGTTATTTTATTTTGACAGCGCCGGCGAAATTTACCTTTATATTTTAGCTATACATTTCCATTGCCTGAAAACTCAGTTAAAAAAGTTTTCTATAATTAAAATTTATATCTACTTTATTTTTTGATCGATTTATCGTCCCCGAAACTACATACATACCAAGTTTCACGGAAATAGACGACGCTGTTTCCGAGATCCTGAATATATACAAATATAAAAATATACAAGAATTGCTCGTTTAAAGGTATTAGATTTTTATAAATGTACAAAGATAAAGTAGGCGATTGCATTATGGATGATTTAGATAATACTAGGTTTATTAGACGACTTTAAATGCATAAATAGAAATAGAACAAAATAGAACATTCTGATATGTTCCACCCAATTCCGTTGTTTTCTTTCCATAACAAAACTACATTCGGGCCCGAGATCATAGTTTTACTCAATCTGAGGACAAATAAAAAGGTTGTTGTTTTATTTTTGCCGTACAGAGAAACTAGAAAAACATTTTAGGTAATCGTTGTTGCCTTTTGAATTTACTGTTTATCTATTTAAATTATCGATGCCGGCCTTATAGATATAATCTATTTACAAGTAGTAGCGACATGCATATTAAATATAATTATTCATTATCATCATCAGCCGGTAACAGACCCACTGCGATCCCGAAGGAAGGTATGGGCGTAATCACCACTCCAGCCCACGACCTATTGGCGATTTCAATCTCTGAGAAACTCAGTTCTATATTCTTCCCACATACAGTAGTACTACACGAACATTTCTCAGGTTCCGGTTTCCTCACGATGTTTTCCTTCACCGTCAGCCGATACTGTTACCAACTGAAATTAGTAAGTGTGCGCGAATTCCGAAAAATTGGTTGGTACATGACGGGGTTCGAACCTGCAGACATGGAAATGTTATTCCACTGGTCAAACCACTAGGCCACCACGACTCTCAATCTGTAATTATTGTTAAGTATAATTTCATTAATTACAGTGTTTCGCCAGCTAGCTTCGATATAAAACGATAAATAGAAATGTTTCCTGAAAATATATAAGAGAAACGACAAAATATAAAGTATTAATTAATCAAATGAAGAAATAACCGACTACGGCGTATAGTAGTATTCGGACGGACTATCTTGATATACTAGAGATATTAAAAAATAAAATACGAAAAAAAAAATGACAAAAATATGCATAAAATATTGACAAATTTTATAATATGATATTATTAATAGTTCTTATGATCAGATACAGTGTCGTTGTTTTATAGAAAATAATTATAATCAAAAGTAATCCACTTGAATACATTGTTATATACTAACAAACGAAATACTTCCGAACAGCCAAAGGCATTTCAACCCGTTTCTGTCGACAAAGACTTACAATTACGCAAGTAACTTAGTTTCCACGCTTCTATTATATTGAATAAAAACTTAGGACACGTGTTCGTTTTCCAAAATTAGCAATTGACCAAATTTATCTACTCCTGAATTAGAAATTCATCAACGATGTCGTGCCTATGACGTCACGATCTTTTTGTATGAAATTTTCTCGAGGAAAGTCGTGTTTCTTTAAGATAGATGACCCAAAAACTATTGACGGTACACTACTAGATGAGTAAGCTATTGACATATTCCCATTAATCTTCTGACAACATAATTCAGCGTTCTTCTCGAGTCTGAGATAAAATGGATCAGTACGCGAAAATAGAAAAAAAAAGATATCTTTGGACTATACCGCGGCGGTAGGATTCGGCAGTTTTTAATCAAAATAGTAACGATCTGCGTTGTATTCCATATTTTGTATTGTATGTATTACAGTAGGAGACGTCCTACTGTACCAACGGACATGTTATTTACCAAGTTGGCTTTTTTGATTTGGGTATTATTAAAATCGTTATTTCATAGCCTAAAAATATTTAAGAACATTTTTTTTGCGATTTGTATGTAATCGTGCATAAATGACGATGCGTTTTCCATTCAACTAACATGGAACTTATTTCACTTTTTAGATTTTTTTTTCTTGCTTGTTTTATTGCTCAACTTGCCAAATATTAACCATCCATCTACTAAGACCCCTTGGGATGGAGAAAATTGGATAGAGGCGCCAACATTTTAATTTGTATATTTTGATAAGATCATATTTATTTATAGTATTCAAAAACTTTTCACTCACCAACACGTACGTCATCGATTTTGTTCCCAATTGTTATTGTAGTCCGGTGAAGCTGTTAAGACCTTGCTAGGCCGTTCGAGAAAAAAAATCCACTTATTTATTAAATAACATCTAGTTAAATGGTCTGGTATAAATGTTAAACTACGCAATCTATACTAATATTATAAAGAGGTAAAGTTTGTGAGTTTGTGACGTTGTAGGGGGTAATCGCAGAAACTACTGGTTCGATTTAAAAAATTCTTTCAATGTTATATAGTTCATTTATCGAGGATGGTTATAGGCTATATATCATCACGCTAAGACCAATAAGAGCTGAGCACTAATGAGAAATGTTTTAAAATCGGGGATTTTTTTCCTCTTGAGAGCTTTCGCTGCGTATTACGTTAGCCCAAAATATCTATTCCACGCGAACGAAGTCGCGGGCAGAGGCTAGTTGCTAAATAACTTTATTCAAAGACCTTAACAATAATTTTGTAGTTAATACGGTTAAAGCAGCTATCTCATGTAAATGAATGTTTTTTTGTTGTGTATGGGTTCCTATATTATCCATCTATTTCCGAGAAAACTATAGTGAGTGCACATACATGAAGGTTTCTAATTGTTACCACTTTGCAATAGATGGCGCGTAATTTGTTTCAGTAGAAGTGAATTCTTTTTAATGAATAAATGTCCATGAATAACTAGGTACTAATAATGAAGGTATATTTTTATATACGTTAATTATACTATCAAAATTCAAAAGGAAAACTGAGCAATTCCCTTAAGCGATCTTTACGAATCCTCAACATAAAATGAACGGTAGATTTTTATTCGAAAACCTTTTGATCTGAATTCATCAAGCGATCACATTATAAGGTAATATTACCCGGCTAATATAAAGAGATGTTTTTATTCTTTCAACATTGATTAAGGTGCCCTCTCGAAATTATCCGAGCTAAGAAGGTCTAAAGATGCACCCTTATTGGATTATCTCGGCTTTGATGTCTGTCCGTCGCTCGAGACTCGTTTACACCGTGTTAAAGGTAATAAAAAGTAAGTAATTCTCTAAAGGAACTTTTATTAGGTAAGGTGGAAATTGGAAAAGTTAAGTGGAGTGTATTGGGAGATAAGACGAGCAGACGGTTTCATTCAATCTTCCCTAACTTTACAATTTTCGTTCTCAATTTTAAGTTGAATAGAATATATCTTAATTATTCAACGTCTAAACAGTAATTATGTTCTAAAAATTAATACTTACGTTATCAGATACAATTTAAGAATTGAAAGAAAAAATGATAAACAAAATAACTTTTTAACAAAAAATTAAACCGCCGAAAAAACTGAAAAGCAAAAAATAATAAACCTTTTACTTTATTCATCTTAATAACTAAGTTCTTAAACTAATGTAAGTATACCTAAGTAATTTTAAGTCGGCGCCACCTTCTGGGTATTGTCTTTCAAATCAAAGGATATAAATTTAATTCGGACTATTCTGTCTAAAGATATGCGCGATCATAAATATAATCAGTGCATGAATAATCAATCATTCTCGATTTTCATACCCTTAGGGTTGAAATTTTTTTCCCAAATTTAAAATGGACCAACTTCGGAGTATACCCTTTCCAATAAAAAATAATAATAAATTTTTAAAATCGGACTATACTGTAAAAAGTTATGCGTGATCATACATTATATATATATATATATATATATATATATATATATATATATATATATATATATATATATATATATATATATATATACGCGACGAATTGAGAACGACCTCCGTTTTTTTCGTCGGTTAAAAAAGAACAGTAAAATATAGTTTTTTTTTGGTTAACTGATGATAATTAAAATAGAAGAAATGTCTACCACTTCTGAAGGACGACAAAGTATGATGGTCATTGGAAAAGCAATGGTAAAAAATTATGATTCTAGAGACATCAAATCGTTGTTGTTTATTGGAAACAATAAACCTTGTGAAGTTTTATTTAATTATTCACTTAATTTACAATAGAGTGTAACATTTCAGCTATAGGGTAATTGTAGTATATGTGTATTAAATAATCCATATGTATTTAAATATTACAATACCATAATTGAAACCAATCGGGCTTCCGTATTTGCGTTGTTATCGTCAAAATTCGATTCCCAATAGCAGTATTGTTATCACAACATTGATCTCGGTAACCAGATCCCTACAACAAACAGAACGTGTTTAGTTCCATCTAACTGGAACACAACCGATTAGTTTGCCATGATAATTGACAACACAATCCGTCAGTGAGCGCGCCTACGAACGAATACAATAGTTGCGACATGTATAAAGAGTTTACAGTAAGGCATGTTGCCCCTTAATTATAAACGAATATATGATTCAAATTACTTTTTTCTTTGTTTAAGTTTAAAAAATTTGTTTTTTTTCTTCTTCAAAAAGTAACATAATATTTCAATAAATACATGTTGATCAAATAAGTAATAATTATAATAACGCATTAAGTAATTTTTCAGGATGTTTTCTTTCTTCAGTGACTATTTACAATTAATTACAGATAGTTTTATTGTAGCAGAAACAAATAATGTTATGTGATATTATTCTATATCGACTTGTTCCATTTCATTTAGAAGTAAAAGTTTGAACTGACATATGTTCATAAAACATAAATATTCTTTAAAAGAAATGCCTCACGTCTATATATTAATAATAGAAGTAAAAGTCAACATTAAGTAATGGCTACTTTTGTAAATAAATCTATAATTTTATAATTCACGCGTGTTAAAGTATTATCATTAGAATAATACACCTTCCAAAAGGATTTATAAAATATCAAACAACATTTTACCAGATAATACTGTTCTGATTGCATCAGTGACACTCGTGCCCGTATCCCGTTACCAAACTAACAGTACACCAATGAACACGCAACAAACAGCAAACGTTGGTAAACAATCGCAAAACAATGCTTTTTGCTAATCAGTTATCTCTACCCTTTCCGTTGCATTACCCGCACTGTGAACATTGCCGGCGCATACTAACACGACTGCAATCTAAATGCAAATCTCAATCCATGCGCTAATTACGATCAAGATGTGTTTTAATGTTGCGCTACTGTTTACTACTTATGTTATGTATAATTTCCTTATATTATATTAATGTTTTGACAGATTAATTACCAATATTGATGTTTAGTTATGTTTATATAGTTTTTGGTTAATAAGTGAATAAGCACTGAATAATTTCTAACTTTCTGAAGATTATTTTTTGTTGTAAATTCTTAGACAAGATGTACTAAAATATAATATTTTTTATAAAACAAGAGGCAAACGAACATGCGTTTCACCTGGTATTAAGTGATCACCGCCGTCCATAGACACTAGCAATACCAGGGGAGTTGTTAGTGAGTTGTCAGCCTTTGTTTGTGGGGTTGGGGGAAAGGTGGAGAAGGAAGGGGAGGGGAGAGGGGATGGAAGGTGGGCCTTTGGCGCTCTCACTGACCGAACGAAACGCAACAATGCAAGCACTGTCACTTCAAGTCGGCTTTTTGTGAGAGGGTGCTGCTACCCCGAGCGAGCCGACCTATTAATGCTGAAACCACTAATAGCTTCAGTGTGGCTCTACCACCTACAAATTACAAAAATACAAAAAATACACTTAGACTCGAGTTACAAATTACTTAATCACTGACTTCCTTAGTAAAGATAGTTCTTATTTATAAATACTTTCTTAATTATAATTTTCTAAACAAACTGCTTATTTACATAGAATTTCTAAGACTCGTGCGTGTTAAACGCACGTCTCTTTATGTCGTAATTTATTTTAAATATCCTTCGAGAATCTCATCAAAGGAAGTAAGTATGCGGAGCAAAAGTAAGAGGCAAGTGTGGCTTTAATTCAAGCGATTTTTTTGTAGATATTACGTTCCTTCTATTTTTATAAATTAGTCATATTGGCCACTTCGTCCGTATTCATTAGGATACATATACTGTTGCTGAGTTATAGGATGCTAAATTTTTTTTTTCTCGAACTGTCTACGCTATTGACCTAGTAAGGTCTTAACACCTTCACCGAACTACGATAGGATACTGGACCTTGTGTAAATATCTCCTATAGTCAAATATCTATACATACTCGTATTATATCTAGCTATACATATCAACATTACATTATAGAGGCGTATAGTGAACCTTAGTAGTGAATTAGTAAAATGGATAGAATAAAAACCTTTTTATGAAAAAAAAAAACTTGTATTTCAACCCTTATGGTGTTGAAATTTACCAATTTGGGACATATACAGTACAAACATATAAATGTAAACCTAAATAAATCCTCTATATAGTTACCTAAATTGACAACCATTTGTCTACACAACTTAAAAATGAATAAAGCTTGTAGTATTGTAACGTTTATACCAGGTGACTGTTTAAAGTTTATAGTCACATTTAACATATCAAATATTAATATCAAAACAAGTACTAATAAACAAAAGAGAACCTAAGTTAGAGTTTGTTCTAAAACTTTTAATAGTTTGGAAATGATACTTTTAAACGTTATGAAATCACATCTAGGTTCAATGAACGATATTAAAGGGTTAATCAAGGTTTTCAAGGTTAATCATTACGTAACTGTTTATCGTCGGAACGTTTTTTTTTTTCAGACTACGCTGTTGGCCTTGCAAGACCTTTACAGCTTCACCGGACTACAACGTCGGAACGTCGTGCGGTTGATCAAAGGGAAACGGGGTGCGGGTCGAGGTGCGGGACGTGGACTGCGCGACAGGGTGTAATGTTTATCTACTTACTTCCCTTATCATTACACGAGTTAGTTTTTGCATAAATCACCTGATGTTTATTGTTTTTCTGTTTTTTTTTTTTGTCTAGATTATTAGGTAAAATATTAAGCACCTATTTTTTAATTGATTTAGAATTAGAAACGACTACTCTGTAACCCCTGAAAATATTGCTGATGTTTAACAAGTCAACTTTATATTTAAAAATTCAATTAGTCCAAAAGTATATGGAAATAATTTCGATTTCAAAATCATTAGGGCAGAATTATGTTTGAATTAAATTAGAAGTTGTCAGCGTTTTATAAACAGGTTTGATTTTTTATATATTAGTTTTAATCTATTACAAATCAGCCGTTCTTTAAAACATTGAATCCGGATGGATATGAACGAAGAGTTTTCTATTACGTATCCATAGATTTAGTTTGGCGTAATTTCGCTTCAGCTTTAATTTCGCAGAATCTTGGCGTATTTTTTAAGGACAGTATGGGGATATCCCAAAGCCTTAGGAGACATAGAGGTAGTGTCTTAGGAACCATTAAGTCCTTTTCGTGAAATCAAATTTGACATAGTACATTAATTTTTGGAGTAACGAGTCTATAAGAAAAATGTATTGAATGTTCTTAGTATGGATCGGCTTTCTTTGGAGTAAGCATGATTTCTTTCTTTCATTCAAATAAATCTGGATAGCTAAAATAGGATAAATTTAATAAATGCATTTTATCTTATAAAATGGGAGTGAGCAATGTAGTAAATATTATTGAAGGAATAACATATACTCGTATTAAAATTATTCCATAATTGAACTTCCTGTCGATACATAGACAAAAATCAAATTTGGGACATTTTTATAATCATATGTTTTTTGCAGAAACTTTTATTATACGAAATTCAAACTAATTTATGATCTCTTAAAACTAATTTGAAAAGGTAAAAACGCTAACACAGGGAATCTAACTTGAAACATATCATTATAGTTATATTAGGTGAGTATGGCGTTCTTAGTTGATGTAGGGCGGTACTCTGCGGGTGCAATTCACACGTATAATTCCAGTAATTTTCAAGCCCATTGACCGGGAAAATATGAATTTGCTGGCTATAGTTCAAAGAGCTTAGAGAATTAACTTGTTGAGTACTTACCTACTGCGGCCATTTGCAAACTGTCATAACGAATTAAGTATTAGCCAAATTTAAGTCTGTTCCTGAATATCGAATACGATTTTCTCAAAAATTATTTAATTAAATGCTTTGGAATAAATTATTATTATTATTATTATTTTGATGTACACCAGTTACGCAAATGGCCAAAATCTCACCTGATGGTAAGTTACGATGAGGCCGACGATGTATCCCGCTTACCCACTAGATGCCTGTTCACTCTACTCTTGAAAACTCCCATGTTATAAGATGACGGGAAGCCAAACGTCGGGAGTGAATGCCACTCCTTAGCCGTACGCATAATGAATGTGGAAGCAAATCGCTTCGTACGAATTATGGGAATATCAACCACGTAAGGGTGGAAACCCTCATGGCGTCTAGTCGTCCTCTGATGGAATGGAGACGGTGGAATTATATTGTGTAATTCCTCTGCACACTCTCCAAAGTGTAACCTATAAAACAATGAGAGACAAGCTACTTTTCGACGATGCTCTAAACTGAGAATTCTTGTCTCCCACAGCGCTTCATCACCGACAAGCCGATGAGCACGACGTTCAATGGAATCAAGAGCAGCCATTTGGCTGATCCATCCCATAAGTGGCTGCAATATTCCACACATGAGCGTACTTGAGCTTGGTACTGGCTGAGAAGTTGTTCTGGTGTTAAATATCGCTTAAATTTAAAGAGAATCCCAAGTTTCCTCGCAGCTCTTCTTGCTTTCAGTTCAATTGAGCGCCCAAAATTGAGGTCCGAAGATAGCTGGATTCCAAGAAGTTCCAGGTTGTCAGTTACTTGCAAGGAAACACCTTGAAAAGTAGGAGTCAAGTAGAACGGACTCCGTTTTGTAGAGTTGTTTTGATAATAAACAAGTTGTTCCTGCGACTTCGTCCGCTTGGTATAGTTTCTTTGGGCTAATGCTAACACGCAGCAAAAATCTCAAATGTAAAAACAAAATGATTTTGAAACATTCTTTAATGGTGCTCCGCTGATTTTAGGGCGAAAATATAAAGCCTATAGCCTTCCTAGCTCCAGTAGAGTTGTGCAGTGATATGTCAGTCAGTCAGTCAGTAATCATTCTTTTATATAGAAATTTCATAATTCATAATTTCGGCGATGAAAACGAATACATGCCTAAATATGTAAATACGTTATACCTAAATATCTAAGCAAAATATGTAAGAATTGAATATCTATAAGAAATATAGAATTATTTATAAAAAATTGACTGAAAATATGTATTTGTACTTTTTCTTGATTTTTTTTTCTTTACATATTTGAAGTATTCCACCGCTCTAACCACGATCACGATTTCGATTGGTATTTTTTTATCTACATTTCGTATAGTAATGTATCCGCTCCTGTAAGAAACTTTTTCAATAAAAAAAAAGAAATAGTATTACAATTCTTAGACTTCTTACTGGCACAAAGATTTCCACGTATAAAATCGGTCACAAAGCGCTTACGTGTATTTTTCGCGGAATCTACACTTAAGAGCTAGTCCCGTACAATGTTTAAGCATATTCCAATTATGCCAAACGAGTGGTCAAATGCTAAAACTAATAAAATATAAACGTATACAGACGCACTGCTACTAAATTTAATAAGTGCTCCAATATTAAGCTACTAAAACATGGAGTCATATTAGAATGTTAACAGCTACATATTTGGCTTCTACAGTGTTCTCACGCTAGTACATTTTAAAATTCAAAAAAGGAATACAAATGTGCTCACAAATTGGAGTCCCGGCGCGCTGTCACGTGACGTGACTCCATTCACATTCATTTGGTATTCGTGCATTCACTCATTACTGACTCAGTCATTCGAATTCGTACACGGTTCACTCATTACAGCCTGACTCAGTGAGTCATATGACACGTGTCGATGTCGCTATTACAATGGTTCGTTTGTTTCACAAAGCGTCCAATTTGATTGTTGAAAAAATAATTTGTATTTTTATTAATATTCAAATTATATTGGAATCAATCGTGAATAATAAATACCAAGTAAGTTGATTATGGGTTGAATAAATTATGACAAAGAATTTCATTGTAAAAATCTTACCATACGACTATCTATTTATTTGTAATCATAGTATTTATATGTACTAAAAATAAACACAAAACAAAGTTTCTTCATTAACTGATTATAATTTTATTTTCGTTCAATATATATTTACCTAACATATTGCATTTCATTATAAACAATCGAGTTTCAGGAATTCAGTATTTTAACTGTGTATTCAAATACATTATCGATAATTTAATGTATGTCCGCAGAACATTATAAAGCTAGATTTAGTAAAAGACCGATGTAATTTATATTCTCGAACCGTCACTTTAGACGCATTGTAACAGTTTATAGGTAAAAGGTTAGGTTTAGGTTTTACAAGAAAGTCTTATTCAGTTATTTTTATTTATTAAGTTACTTTCATTTAAAACATAAGTACAGTTTTCGCGAGAGGGTTCATTTTTCAACAACGTCCGTTTACAACAAAATAATTTTTGCGTAAAACTATGATAAACTTTCATCCATCTGTACAATTAGTAGAATTTAAAGAAATACACATTAATGCAACGATCTATGAGGGATTAGGTTACTTGAGTCCTCAATTGTGCGCGTGTATCATTTTTGCTTTTTACATTTGCCATGTCAACCGTTTGACGCAACAGTAAAGATCACAGAGCGTCATTAAAGAGTCACGTGTAATGCACGCGTTTGCTTCCGAGTGTACTAATTGATAATCACTTTGATAAGTGACTCGGTTGTATAGTAATATTTTAATCTGTCATAGTACTTTATAATAAAGACTAGAAACTGAAGTAACAGTTTCGCTTACGTTAATTAAAAAGCAAACAGAGTTTAAATGTGTTAATTTTTTCTGCCTAAACAAATCTCTCGTGATATAGACTTTGTTGTGTTTCAAATTTAAAAGATAATATATTGCTTAGAATTTTGTAATTATTTACATTCTAAAAAATGCTTTACTTGACGCGAAATCATAATTATGTCTCCTGCCAAAAATAACGCTCAACTTACGTAAAGGAGTTTTCACTTCAAAAAAGATTTTTTTTTCAAAAGTACATCTTCCGTCTCTCTTCTCAACAGATTTCTCTATTTCTTGTGTTTAGTAGATATTGATGAGCTTTAGTGTTGTGAAGAAAAAAAAGGAAATACGTTTTTTTCGTATATTGTAACTTAAAAAATCTAGGGCATTACTCATCACTAGTCATTATAAATCTATGCTTTTTTTCCAAAAAAAACCTTTGATACAGTGAAACACTAAAGAAGGTCTAAATAATCCTGTAACCAGCAGAGACCGAAATAAATTACATATTAGCGTTTATGGTAAACTTGTTTGCACATCTCGTCGACCACACCGGTTCTTGCAACAAATAGGATTTCACTATGAGGCAGAAATCTGGACGACCATCTGTGCCCGAATCTTTGAGGTTGACACACAGACAAACAGAACGTCGTGCAAATTGGAATAAAGGGTTTAATAGGATATAAATTAGCCTTTTAATTCTCTTGTAGGTCTACTTTTAATGCTTGTCTATTAGTAATAGATTTCTCATAAGTTAATTTAATGTTTTAATTTCCGAGGGTTTTACAGACGCCATACGATTAGTTTTTTAATTTCTTTGCTAATTTATCTGTATTTTTTAAGTTATTTATTTGTATTTTTTACTGCAATTTTATTTCACTCCAAACCTTCTGAAAGTAGCAACACGGTATGAGCGCTGCCAACATCGCGTTAAATCTTTGTTCTAGTGAACAATATTTTTGTTTATAGTTAATAATTACTTACTAGCCACCTACCTAGCCTACCCACTCGGTCTTCGTGCTAGTTTACTAACATAGAAAATACAACCAAATCTTTGGTTTACTAACTGAATGTCTGAGCATAAATTCTTCCCAAATGTTTAGTATCCTTTACTTTATTCGCTCCCCATGTTATTTTATGATTCTGAATTTAAATTTTCCCATTTTCGTAGGATTTTTGAAACATTTTCTTTTATTGAAACCTTGCCCTAGTAACTACTAACATTAACTAGTAATTACTAACATTAACTAGTAATTACTAACATCCCAACAAAATAATTATTAATATAGGTGCATCCGTTGTTGGGTGATGCGTCTACATACATTCGGCATTTTTTTTATTTTTGTTATTATATTTAAGGAAATTTATTTCATTAAATTCCACGCGGACGAAGTTGCGGTCACAGTTAATAGATAATATTACCAATGGTACTAGTGATTTAGCTGAACTTGTTGCACGTGTGTACCGTGTATTATAGGTCGTTAAAATTCAATTGTTACTAGCCACCCCGCAGGGTCCATCTCGAGAGCACTCCATTGATGTAATAAGTCTATTGAGACTGCATAATTGCAAATCATTTGCGGGATATTCGTCGTTACGCCGGGTGAGCACGCTATTATATTGAGCGATGAAACGAATATTTTATAATAATATAGTTTCTATTATTAAGCTCTAAATTTTGATTGTAGGCGAAAAGATTACTATTCTTAATTATACACTTACCATGTACACTACAAATGACTGTAAGGATTCCCTTTATCCCCTATGATATTTTTATGAAAAGAATTAAACACTTTACGATTTTAATGGAAAGTAAAGACAATTATAAAAAACGAGGTTCTAAATATTATATCATAATGTTATAAAGGAAATGTGCGAAGGATGTAAGTGTAACGTAAAAACTTAAGAAGATATCGTTAAAAAGGATAAAGACGGTGAATTACTAAAGAAGAAATTATAACTCAAAAGAGAGTGGAATTTAGGCAATAGTAACTTCGGGAAGAAATTGTAAAAATTATTGTTCGAGATAGATGTTTAATATGTTTTAGTTTGTTATTAAGAGATGGCGCTACAGTACCATTAGCTCGCGCTTTCATATGGTAGCTGTCTTTTAATGACTGCGGCTGTCGATCACACATTAAAATTATTTGTAGTCCGGTGAAGCTGTAAAGACCTTGCCAGGTCAATAGCGTAGTCAGTTCGAGAAAAAAAAAAAAAAAAAAACATTAAAATTAGCCAGGTGCTCCTAAGTAATCCATTGTTCTATTGTCTGCTCGTTGTCTGAATCGTTGTATGTGTTGTGGTCGTTTGGTCGTGATCGTCTTGGTCCAATAAAGTATCGATCGTCAAAATTTCCGTAAATAATTATTGTAATAAAAGAAAGATGATTATTGTTAGGAAAAAAACAGGGATTTGTTTAGATATTATTATACATTTAAGATTTATTTGATCTGAATTACTGTAAAATCTTACAAATGTTTGTAAAGTAAAATTAAATTGGATATAAATATAATACAAAACAACTTTTATAATCCTTGTATAGAAAAGCCCGTTGATGCAAAACAAGTAATATAACTACTATATTCTGAACACCCTTGATTTCAAGTTTAAAAATTCTTAATGTCACACAAGCCTAAGAGCACCAAGACACTCTAAGCAGAATATTATGATTTAACCTTTACAATAAATATTATCAAGTAATTTTTCCACTACCAAGTAAAGATCTCATCGAGATGGAAGCCTCAAACTTAATTATGATGTAGATACTCGGTATGCTTAAAACTTCAAACGTATTAAAAGGATATATCATTCTATCGTTTACATTTCATCTGTAAGTCACTAAACTTTATACTTAATAGCAGTTTGTTATAATTACAATTCCAGATAATTTAAAAATGTACATTCGAACAGTACTAAAAGTGTGTGTATTCGACCAATGTGTTCTAATGCTTCTCCCATAACTGCGTGACGAAACTTGAAATACTTGCCGCGTTAAAATTTATGTTAAAAATGAATTCCATAGTGGTAAAAATTAAACGTTGCCACACCACACGTTGTGTCACTTTCATAATTCAAAATTAGCATTTGCTAAACTTCCTACATGTGCGTAAAAACAGTCAGCCCAATTAGTTGCGTGTATGTTGTTGTTTGTTAATGTTTTTCCGTACCTGCATTAATTGTGACCGCAAACTAAATTTCGTTACACGCTTTTTTTTTCTCGAACTGACTACGCTATTAACCTAGTAAGGTCTTAACAGTTTCACCGGACTACTGCGCTACACGCAAATGCGGTAGTTGCATAACAGTTCTCACCAAAGCTACTATTAATTACAAGTGACCCAAAGAGTAGAAATTGGTAGGAGTAATGTAATACCTTCATTGGTGTTTATCGCTATATTCTTTGGTTTTTATTTGATTAGTTATGTGTAGTCTTTTACCAATATGAGATGGTTGTAACAACTGAACTATTGGTATTTTGGAGGTGGTCGAGCCACGCTGAAACTATAAGTGGTTTCAGCAGGAATGGGTCGCCTCGCCCGGGGTAGTACCACCCTCTCACAGAAAACCGACGTGAATTAACAGTGCTTGCATTGTTGCGTTTCGTTTGGCCAGTGAGAGCGCCGGAGGCCCATCTCCCCTCCTCTCCACTCATCTCTTTTTTCCCTTTTTTCTCCCCATCCCCTTTCCCCCATTCCCCCAAAACACAGGCTGGCAACTTGCGATTCCCCTGGTATTGCTAGTGTCTATGGACGGCGGTGATCGCTTAACATCAGATAACCCGCCTGTTCATTTGCCTCCTATATTATATAAAAAATAAACATATTTGATAAATTTAAAAAAAAACTTGTTTAAATTGGGAAGAATAAGAGAAAGTTATTCTTATAAACTGTGAAAACATAGTAAATAAATCTTTAAATAAATCGATTTAGTCAAACCTTAGAAGATTTTTTTTCTATTTTTGATATCTAATCTAATACCTTTAAACAAGCAATTCTTGTATATTTTTATATTTGTATATATTCAGGATCTCGGAAACGGCGTCATCTATTTCCGTGAAACTTAGTATGTAGGTATTTTCGGGGACGATAAATCGATCTAGCTAGATTTTATTCATAGAAAACATTTATAACTGAGATTTCTGGCAATGAAAAAATATAGCTAGAATATGAAGGTAAATTTCGCCGGCGCTGTCAAAACAAAAATAGCTTAGATGGAGATTCGTTGCTACGAAAATCCGCGTAACCTCAGTTCGAAATTTTTTTTTTGTACAAAATGATAATTTTGTAAGAACGTAACAAGTTAGTTTAATTAAATAAGTAATTTTATTATTATAATTATTATAAGAGAGATCTTCTTTTTAATTTTTTTTAATGTGAAATAATGCTAATCTTGTGAGGCAAACCTATCAGTTTTTAGTAGTCCGGTGAAGCTGTTAAGACCTTGCTGGGTCAATAGCGTAGACATTTCGAAAAGAAAAACCTAACAGTTTATTTTAATTTAAAAATGTTTTTTGAATAACGAGCTAGTCTCGGTCGCCGAGGTACTATTTTTTAAACAATTAATACAGTTAAACTTTCAAAGAATTTAGTGTATCTACTCGAAGTATAATTTAAAAATATATTTATCGGCGAACTCTTATATTTATACTTTTAGGGGTAAAAGCTGAACTAATAAGTACAACTAAGTATAATGATAAACAAGTATTACTAAACTAAGGGTAAATACCCTAACGGGTATTTAGACACTATATTTAGCATTAATAACATGTCTCTTAGTTACTCATATTAGAAGTAGAAATATTTTACCTTACATTCCGAAGCTTCTTAGAATTTCTGGCATGCGTAATCTACCCCTGTTATTTCTTCCTATGACTCATATACCCGGGCTTCGGTCAATGTCATACGATACGGTACGAGAAAAACCACAATAACTTTTCGTACCAATAATTCGCATTAAGGCCTTAATGCTTTACGCGTAAGGTCATTTATCTATTGTTTTCTTATGTTATAAACGTAAGTATAGGCTTGTGAAGTCTGTAAAAATATCTATCAGGGGTGCGTATGTAGGAACATTCGCTAATAAGACGGGAGTGCGTGACGGCTTCTTTTATGGCTTTATTATGTGTGAAGTTGTAAATGTAGAACTATTAATGACAGTGAAATAGGGTTCGTACGGACCCTTCGTAAATAGATAATATTGATTATTAATTGTATCGAATTCGCATATAATCGGTTTAAATTCTGTCTAATATTTAAAATTGGAAACTTATAATTTTTAAGAAGTTATAGATTTAATAATTTACTGATGAAATGCATTTATTTTTATTTATTTACAAATTAAAAAATATATAATGATATACGGCCAAATTTCGACCTCTGGGCAATTAAGCGAAATTTAAATTACTACACGAAAGTGGTTTTAATAACTATTTAACCGACGAAAAAAACGGAGGAGGTTCTCAAGTCGACGCGTATATTTTTAGGATTACGGATAACTTTTTAGAGTATAGTCCGATTTGAAAGATTCTTTCCTTATTGGAAAGGCTACATCCGGAAGGTGGTTTCATATAAATTTGGAAAAAAATCCAACCCTAAAGGCATGAAAACAGAGAATGATGGCACACTGCGCCGCTGCCACGCATGACGCTTTCCGCAATTAATTAATTTGCTCGTTTGGCGCCCCCCTTCCCCCTTTTTTCGAACTGACTCCGCTATTGGCCTTACTGGCCTTCACAGCTTCACTGGACTACTCGTTTGGCGCCGATTTAAATTTACTTAAGTATACTTACATTCGTTTAAGAACTGAGTTATTAAGATTAATAAAGAAAAATCTTTATTATTTTTGGCTTTCCAGTTTTTTCTGCGGTATTATTTTTTGTTAAAAAGTTTTATAAATACTAATGTGAATTAGTTTGTTTGTTGATTACGCTTTAACTCCTTCAACTACCAAACCAACCATCATACAATTTATTAGTGTCAAGGGCTTAAGAAAGAACATAGGGTACCACTTTATCCATAAAGAAGTACTGCCTTCGAGAGATAGAAGTCACGGGAAAAACATAGTTAACGAAACGCGTACAAGCTTGGTAAATATAATCACAACATATTAGTCCAGCAAAGCATTAGTAAAGCAAAGTCCTCTGGCACGTCTATATATATTCGTGATAAACTCAAAAACTACTGAACGGATTTGCATGCGGTTTTCACTAGTAGTTTTTTTTTAATATCATAGGAGGCAAACGAACAGACGAGTCACTTGATGTTAAGTGATCACCACCATCCATAGACACTCGCAACACCAGGGGAGTCGCAAGTGCGTTGCCAGCCTGTGAAGTGGGAAGGTGAGGAAAGGTGGACTTCGGGCGTTCTCACTGACCGAACAAAACGCACCAGTGCAAGCATTGTTACTTCTCGTCGGTTTCCTGTGAGAGGGTGGTACTACCCCGGGCAAGCCGACCCATTCACACTAAAGCCAGTAATAGCTTCAGCGTAGCTCTATTACCTACAGCAATAAGAAAGTAGATAAAGTTATTGCTAAGGAAAGTTTAGGTATATAATTTGATAGTTTTTTTTTGTTTTATCAAGGTGGAACAACGTCCGTCGTGCCCACTAGTATACACATGATACAAGTTGTAACCAAGTACTTGATACTAGATTGAGTAAATATAGGTTTATATTACGTTATGGAGACAGAAACGAGACAAAGAGTCAAAAAGTTAACAGTAAATTGCCAAGCGTTAGAACATTTTTATCCCACCAATAAAGGTTACAAGAAAGCCGTATATAACTTAACAATCAGTTTTATCAATCGGCTGAATGCCTTAAGCGCTCGCCTTAGTAGACCGGTGAAGCTGTTAAGACCTTGCTAGGTCAATAGCGTAGTCAGTTCGTGAAAAAAAAAGTTTTATCAGTTGCGCTACCAATAAGCCGAGAGACAAATAAATGCTAGGGGGCTGTAAAAAGTACATAATTGCTACAAAGCCGTTTCGCTCCCCCTAAAGCTATACTAACTCCAATTATCCAGGGGTTTCGCTAATTCTTCACGCGCTTAACCTCATTTGTCTGGCTTATTTAACAACTGAAGCGAATGTTAGTAGAGCTCGATGTCAGGATTAACGCTTCTTACAACGTCAGGCAGTTCTTTCAAGTAAGTAGGGTACGGGCCGGCAGTGGACCAACACTAATCTTATATTTAATTAGGGTACGTGCGATTTTTGCTGTCTTTAAGAAGTTCTTATAATTTGAAATTGCTTGTCGTGATAAAAATATTTATACTGGAGATATGTAACTTTTAACAGCGTTTATTCATGGAGTAGGCTTCTACATTGTCCATTTTACTGTAAGTCGTCACTAAGTGACGCTGTGGTAGATCAATTTTTATGAATTATAATGTAAATGTTTAGATATTGAAATGCAGAGGATGTTTGCGTAATCTCCATTTTGTTATGACAAATAGTAATTATGTTAAATAATAATAACAATAAATAGTAAAATCTCAGTTTATTGTAGAAAAATGTTTAGCTTGTCGGGTTTTTACAATTCACGTGCTGCAACAGATTAATATACTACATTTAGAAACTATATATTTACTAGTTTTCGCTTACTTTAACGTACATTCCATATATCCCTTGGGAGCACTCCTTTTAAAGGGACCTGGTATAGGGAGATTTCGTCCTTTTATTAACCCCTGAAAATGCGTATGCAAAATTATGTTATGGTCGGAATAGTAACTAGTGAAAGTGCAACAAACAAACTCACATTACTAATTTTAATATTACTTAGTATTAGAATCGTTATTGTTACAAACTTAAATATTATAAAACGCAACGTTTAGAGGTCATTCAAGTATTAGGTAAGCACTGATTGGAGGAGGGGGGAGGGTTTGAATGTTGATTACATCAGCATTATTTATTTACTGAATTAAAATAGATTTGAATATACTTATATAAATGTTTACGTAATTTTGGGGGGGAGGGTTAAGAGCATTGCTTACTTTTGCTGAGCAGGGGGAGGGGGCAGCCAGAAATTACAAAAATTCTGCTTACGTAATAATACTTGAATGGCCCTTTACGCAACGTCTTTTGGTCTGTCCTTCTGTGTGCTTACAAGTATGAACACCTATGAATTAATTCTTATAATTTTTTTATACTATAGAGTAATTTTCTGTTAACTAGGTAATTAATATATAAAAAATTATAAGGTTTATAGAAAATAAAGTAAACAAATAATAAGTATCATTACGTTCTGTAATAATTGTTTCGAATAGAAATTACTAGAAAAAATGGCAATTAAACATACTTACACATTTGAATCACAGGGACCGTTTTCATGTGACAAAGAAAAACTAATAATGTGGAACGCTTCGTTCAATATATTAATTTTTAATCGAACTAAATAATGTTTACATAATAATTATATCTTCATGTTGTATATTACTCTTTTAAAGTATCAAATTTACTGCAGTTATCTATACTAATATTATAAAGAGGTAAAGTTTATGAGTTTGTGACGTTGTGATGTTGTGACGTTGTAGGGGGTAATCTCAGGAACTACTGGTCCGATTTGAATAATTCTTTCAGTGTTATATAGATTATTCGTCGATAATGGTTATATCATCACGCTAAGATCAATAGAAGCGGAGCACAGATGAAAAATGTTTCAAAATCGGGATGTTTTTTCCTTTTGAGAACTGCTGCGTGTTAGTGTTAGTGTTTTTATTCCACGCGAACGAAGTCGCGGGCAGAGGCTAGTTTATATATAATAAGAGTTATGTACAAAAGGCCATCCAGTAAATGAGTCGTTTTATTTCGAAATCAGCTAAATCCAATTTTAATCGTTCATATAGAATGTTTATTTTTTGATGATTTCCTATTTTTATACACCGAGAACGAATTTCAAATTTTGTCGTACATAAAATGTTTAGTTTTTTTCATCTTCATATTTTACATGGTTTTATTTTACATTTTTGTAGGTGGTAGAGCCACGGTGATGCTATTATTGGTTTCGGAGTGAAAAGACCGGCTCGCCCGTAGTAGTATCACCCTCTCACAGAAAACCGACGAGAAATAACAGTGCTTGCATTGTTGCATTTCATTCGGTTAGTGGGAGCGCCGGAGGCCCTCCTTCACTACCGCGTTCCTCTACCTCTCACCGTCCCCCGTCCCCATTCTCCTCAAATACAGGTTGGCAACGCACTTAACATTAGGGGACCGACCACTTCGTTTGCCTCCAAAAAAAAAAAAGATTCTGGAAATGCGTTACTATTTGATTCATTATAAGCAAATATTTACTGCTATATATTGTATATGTATTGCTTTAAATACTTATAATTCGATATTGTTTTACTCCTACTGTATATAATTATGAGGTACTATATAAATGCATTTTTATTATATTGTTTATCTATATCTATACAATTTTTTTTTCCTTTTTGTTTTAGTCTGCAGACTCTTGGTCCGCAGCTTTTTTTTGCTTAGATGTAGTTTTTTTTTTTTACGTAAAAATCGTATCCGTGAGCATATATATGTATATATATATTATTATTATTAGTAATTTATTAAATATTCACTGTTTAATTATTATTAACTTTTTTTTAATGGTTTAATGATGTTATTGTTTTTATAGCGCTTGCATTTCCATTCTTTATGGCCATTTTTAGATTGTAATCCACTAACCACTTATATCTATACAATACTAATATTATAAAGAGGTAAAGTTTGTAAGTTCGTTTGCCTATTATGAACAAAAAAACATGTAAAAAATTTGAAGATATTGAAAAATAACGTGAAATTTTAGGAACGGTTAAAATTGGATCAGATCATTTTGCAATGTAATATATCAAATATTAAATTAGCCATTCAATATTTTCAAAGTATTATTGGAAATAACAGGTAAAATTTAAGAATATTTTTGTAGGAAGTCATGTATTATTATTATTTTTAAATTACAATGAACGCACACAAAGTCAGGGACGATCGGTAGGTTATTATAGATAATATTATTTGTATATTTACAGCGGGATAAATTTAAATGGAATGTGAACGCATGTGCATTTAATCGACTATACGATAGCGATGCAGACGGACGCTATCTCGGCGTCATCGGTGCCCAATTACTGGCCAACCCTCAGCGACGGGGGATGAAGATATAACATCGGAGATAAACCGACGGACGGCGCCCCATAACATAGCAACGCTATTTATCTTACTCTCTTATCTTACTCTACTTATTTTGCTAATTGAGAAAGTTTTATAGACGTGTTTGTAGCAATATTTTTATATAATTTTTATAAAAACGTAAATACTAATTAGTATATTGTGTTGTCATATTTTAAAAACGAGCCAAATCCAATTTAAATCATTTAAATAACAGATTGTTTCTTTTTAAGATTTCCATTTTTTATACACCGAGAATGATGTTCAAGTTTTGCTGTCTATACGTTTTATTTATTAGTTTATGATAATGAAGATCATTTTATATGTACAAAATCTGAAGATGTTGAATATTGATGTAAAATATTAAGATCAGTTAGAAATGAATTTAGATTATTTTGAAATATAACACATATTTCTTTAAATGATTTTAAAATAAATTTGTTAAAATAAAATTTTAATTATCAATCTAGACATGTAATTATTGTAACTGGCAACACTTCTTTTTTTTAATTTACTGCCGGGACCGGTATTCTTTGTCCAAGCATGATAGTAAAAAGTCTCGATAAATTATGTTACTAACCTAACCTAAACCTTCTTTATAAATTACTGTATCTACTGGTGAAGATCGCATCAAAATCCGTTCAGCAATTTTTGAGTTCATCGCGAACAGACAGACAGACGTGGCAGAGAACATTGTTTTATGCCTGGGCGACCGAGCCTAGCTCGGTTCTTTAAAAAACATTTTAAAATCAAAATAAACTGTTTTGTTTGTCTTATAAAATTAAGATTTTTTCGAAAAAAAAAATAGTTAAAAAAATATATATCTTCTGCTGTGTCTAGAATTCGAACTGGGGTTAGATGGATTTTCGAAGCAACCAATTTCCATCTGAGTTATTTTTGTTTGGACAGCGGCGACGAAATTTACCTTCATATTCTAACTATATTTTTTCATTGCCTGAAATCTCAGTTAAAAAAAGTTTTCTATGAATAAAATCTAGTCAGATTGATTTATCGTCCCTGAAACTACCTACTAGTATGTTTCACAGAAATAGATGACGCCGTTTCCGAGATCCTGAATATATACAAATATAAAAATATACAAGAATTGCTCGTTTAAAAGTATTAGGTAGATAATAATAATGATAATAATAGGTTTTAGAGTTTAACTATAATCTCATGTAATGTTAAATCACGGTGTGGTCTAAGGAGGGAAATACCAAACTTAGAGAAACCTGCATCTGCCGGAATACACCAACATATGCTTTGCGACAGATTTTCAACTAGAGGGTGCTAACCAGCCAGGTAGACCCAGAAAAAATCATGATAAGGTTTCATTAAGATATTTTGAATATGACGCTCCGCTTCAGTCACATGGATTGGAACCTACGTCCATCGACACTGTGCCCGAACACGCTATCAACTAACCTACGATAGGTACGTCTCTAAATTCTCTGTTTGGTTATTTTGTTGAAAATGTAATGGCGAAATAGATAATTACTAATTTATCGCCATCTAGCAACCTTTCAATCACGTCTCTTTGAAGTACAAACAATTTTGCTTACCACTAATGACGTCACGATGACATAGTGTTCGGGATAGGGTTGCGGCTCTGTAATTACCTCGAATAAGGGTAATTTGGGGCCGCTGAGTGCGCGATGCTTTTTGCTCGTTAGCCATGAGATGGAAGTGCGAGTGTGAGCGATTAGCGCTTAGAGAGATGTTTATGTCAGTTGTAATATTAATCTAATTTTAAAATATACGGCATAAGTTAAATAATACATAAGACAGAGAAAAAATATTAATAATAAAAGAACAAATAAAGTCATACTTGATTTTCTTATAGACAGACAGCGGCACTTGAGACTCAGTCTTGTTCCAGCCTTAGCATGTTACTGTTGCAAGCTATGTAATCCCGTAACACTATAAAAATGAAAGTACGAAACTAATCCTTACTAATGTTTTAAATTTGATTGTGTGTTTGTTTGCTTGTTACGCTTTCACGTCTTAACTACTGAACTGAGTATCATGAAATTTTGCTTACACGTTTGTAGGGATACAAAAGAAGATATAGGATACCTTTTATCCAGATAAAAGTACTACTCCCGAGGGATAGGTTTAACCTATATTAATACGAGCGAAGCCGCGAACAAAAACTAGTGAAGAATAAAAACATCATACACGAAAGAAGTGAAACTCAGTGTTCTGATTTATTTTTGAGAGAATGAGATGAGTACAGTATCGAGGTAGTAAACATTGGTATTTTTGGCATTGTTTAGTAATATTTTAATATATATTAACAATTTCAATAATACATAATATTTATTAAAAGGACATGAAAGTCACTACGATCCAATAGAAAAGAATACATTACAGATTTCAACGATTCTCTCTCTCCTTATCCGTCTCTTTGTATATATTTCGAGTACATTAAGAACATTGTATACATCATGGACTGTAGTCTCCATAGCATGCAAAGTTTGTATATGAACTCGAATACAATGTTGTAAGTAGTTGTAAGTAGTTGAAACGCAAACCTCTACGAACCATCACATAAAGAAGGACACTAACGATAGGGAAACTATTTAGAAACGCATTCTATCTCATTCTCTCACAGCTAAAAACCTATATATAGATGTATAGCTATCTTTTTCGTTTTATAAAAGTTCAATTCAGACTGCCTCAGAAGATGGTTTGCTTCAAAAATAAAGATATCTGGTTAGTGACGCAACTCGCAGTCAGAGTTTTTGGCGGGATTTTAGTCTGTCGTGTAGTGGATTTTATATTTCATTCATAATCGTATGTTATTTAACTCTATATTTTATAAAATTGGTGGTATTTAACGTAATATAGTTCGGTTATTGGTAGGGGCATGAATACTGAGATGCCACAAAAACTCCTTGGAAAGTACTAACAAGGGAGCCACCATCTTGTTGGAACATTAATATAATCACACGACATCTGTAATATGATTAACTACTCGACAATGGCCAAAAATAAAGTTAAAAAAATCGCTGACACTACCACCGTGCACATATTATACTTCATCGAGCGTAGAATCGCCGTGTCATCACAGATCAGGTTGCGGTGAAGCGGCCGTCCTGCGTAAAGCGATTTATCCTGAAAGTCGATACGATTTTACAATAATGTTCCTATTATCTAACCCAATATACGTGGCAGGCAAACTTGTTTATGAAAATCATGTTCAGCTTTTCTTTGTTATATACTTCTGTCAAAGATAGTTAAAGAACGTAGTTAGTAATATAATTTGATATGACTTGGATGAAATGTATTTATAATAGTCTACTATTGGACATATGTTACATGTTTTAGGTATATAAAAATGGCACTATCCAAATAGAAAATAATGAAGAATTTTCAAGCAACGCAATCATAAAGGACTGTATACTACCGTTTTGCATATATTTTCAAATACACATGATTAATGTAGTCGTCTCGGTGTTCTGGTATCAAATCGCGCAAAGGATTCTTATTTGTTTGATCCATAAATTATTATTGTGAATATGAATGTATTCCGCATTAATTTATTGCATGTTACTAAAGTCAATGGTGACACAAATTTTGCCTCCAGTGTGGGAGATTATTTTAAAATAAAAGATAAAATAATTTAGACGTGTGTTCTAACAGAGGACTTAATTTACTTCATAGATGTTACACTAAAGATTATCATTCAGGGTCATTAACTAATTCAGTACGAATTGTTTCGTTCGTTTTTGAATAATAAACATGATAATTAACAAACTTAATTAAGACAGGAAAATGAATTCCTGGAATTCAAAGGCGATTTTTAACCTGATTATCCAACGTTAGCCTGTTACGTAATTAAATCTCGGGGAAAATGTCGGAACAAACAACGATAAGCGGGCATCAAGGCGAGCTGTCCCTGCAAGGGGTTTCCAAACAGTAAGACAATTAGACAATAACATCTCAACGTGAATAGCTTAATCTAGAAGCAAATGCCGTTAACGTTTTCCGCCCTTTGTTGTTAGGCGCGCAGACGAGCGGGTAAAGTGACAAATAAATTTTTTAACGGTTAAATCACGCTTCGAACTTATAATGTGGAAACGAGAGTTCTGAACCTGTATAAGTTTATTAATATTAGAATTACAATGAATAGAAATAGAATATGTATCTTGTTTGTGCATAGTTTTAAAATGGTTTCGAGGTTTTGAAATGCAATAGAGAATGTAGTTATTTTCATATACGTAATTCTATTGTGCATCGGTTCGTAATTTTTCTTCCTTGCAACTGCTTAACCGATTTATAAGAATTTTTGTACACCTTGTGTCATCTCAATAATTCTTAGGTATAGTGAGTTGTTCTCGAGACCTGAATTATTTATTAAATAATGAGACTATTTTATTAACATCATTACTAGAGTTTTGATTAAAAAAAACATGTAAGCACAAATTTGTAACCTACGAACGACTACCAGCATTTTTTTTATATTTCTTGATTCATTAAGGTCTAAAGCAATATGGCGTTTTTTTTTCGAACTGACTGACTTGGCCTTTCAAGGCCACCGCTTTACAGCTTCACCGGACTATGCAATATAGCGTTTTCATAACGTGTTCGCTAAGTTATTAAATGTTTGTAATAAAAACGTAAAATTAAAACGCTTGTCTGCCTTCCACATCCCGATCTATTGTTACCGGCGCGGCGAGACGCACTGTCACAGCGACCTGCTTTCCCGAGTTTCACTGTACCGTCATTTGCACTTTTCTCGAGACGGAAAAACATCTCGGCGTAATGAAAAATGAAATTTCACCCGCAGCCGTCACCAAAATAACACAAAAGGAATTCTTTAAATATCATTTCTATTTATACACCATTATTCTCTTAAACAATAATACCTGGAAAATAATTATAACATTTGCTACAAACAATTTATTTCACTTCCATAAATAAATAACAGCGTATGTATTGCTGTTATAGCAAGTTCTACTAGTGATTTGCAAGGTTATAGGTTCCGTTACTATATATTACTAACTTTATATTGGCGAACATTATTATCAGTTCTTTGTCCGCCAGTTAAATTGATATCTAACTAACGGTCTCGGTGGACGTTACATACCTGTATAATTTATACCTAAACTTTCCTGTAGAATCACATTATCTACTAGTAAAAACCGCATTATAATCCGCTTAGTACTTTTTGAGTTGATCGCGATTAGACAGACAGACGCGGTGGATGACTTTGGTTTATAATATGTAGTGATTTGTTCTGCTAACATAGTAATCTATACTAAAATTATAAAGAGGTAAAGCTTGTGAGTTTGTGAAGTTGTAGCAGATAATCTCAAGAGTTACTGGTCAGATTAAAAAAAAAATCTTTCATTGTTACTGAACTAATTTATCGAGGAAGGTTATACGCTATATATTATCACGCTAAAATAGGAGGCTAAAATAAGGAATGCATCAAAATCGGGTTTTTTTCCTTTTGAGAGCTTCCGCTGCGTGTTAGTGTTAGTCTTAAGTAACTATTCTTCGCGGACGAAGCTAGTTAACAGGTAAAAATAGTTCATTAAAAAATAATCACCTCAAATGTCTTCAAAAATAATGGAAATTGGCACAATCTCTATAGGAAATGGAAAAGGCCAAAGCATTATTAACTATTGACAGCGGATGGGGGTGAATCAAAGAGCGTAGTCATGTCCGATGTCTCAGACGACGGGGCGCCGCGCCCTGAGTCGCCGCCCGCCTTACTCGCGCACGGAAAGTTTGAGGAAAACCGTTATACTTTTGTGTTCTCATAATGCATTGCATCAATCAAAATAGACACTGTCTTGTGTCTATCTGTTTATCATCAAGCTGTGTCATGACGGGGTATACAGAAGAAATTAAATATTTTTATGTAGGTAATAACGCTTTTTTTTAAGTGAAAACTTTTTTTTCTTCACTTCTTTCATATTTGGATTACCTACCATGATTTTTATTCGTGATAACTCAACCCCTGGTTACCTGAATGCCTTGTGACATTAAGCTTGTTAGTATAAAAACAGACTAGAATTCATTCATTCAAAATTTCTTTATGCACGTTGAGCGGTATTTTTGGCAGGAGATAAATTTATAATTTCGCGTCATGACATGCTAATAAGCGTGACCGGCCGTATTGCGCTTGCCAGACTACCGTCAGACTAGCGACACGTAATATTAGGGCCTGTGTAGATGTAATATTGATATTTCGCTGCTCATTATACGTTTGACTGATTTATGAACTTTATAAAAATGTATATAAATTATTGCTCCGAGTAGCAATAGATATGAACACCACACTAACCTCAATAATTTAAATAAACAAATCCTTAAATTTAAATATTGTCAATTATAATTCATAATATAATCAATTTAAAATTTACAAAAGAATACATTTATTTCATTGTTTTTTTTTTATATCATAACTGGCAATCGAACAGGTGGGTCACCTGATGTTAAGTGATCCCCACCGTCCATAGACACCAGCAACACCAGAGAAGTCGCAAGTGCGTTGCCACCCTACGTTAGTGGGGAAGGGAGGATGTAGAAGGGGAAAGGGGAAGGAGAGAAGGGAAAGGGGGAGGGAGGGAAGGAAAAGGGGAGAGGTGGGCCTCGAGTTTACACTTTTGTCGACAGTCGTTATAAGACTGCCTCAACTTTTTTTTAATCTTTATAGTGACTCGTTTGAACACGTGAGTGCTTATATCAAATTGCTTGATGTCTCTGGTAGTCCAGTGAAGCTGTTAAGGCCTTGCTAGATCAATAGTGTAGTCAGTAAAAAAAAGCTTTATGTCTCCATAAATCTTTATAAATTTTCATATTGTCATTGAATAATATGCAAAGAATATAGGTTACATGGTAGAAACTTCTCATTATGTCACACGTATGACTCAATTTTTCCTAGTAAAGTTCCTAGTTGAGGCATCGAGACGTTTGTTAATGGATCCTGGTAATTAAACAGTAACTAATCTCACCTGCAATTAAAATGGCGAAACGGCCACGAGGTAAGTAATAATAGTACCATTTATGAAAATTTTACAATATCACTTTATATTATAAACGAAGTCCTCTGCCGTCTTGTCCGTCGCGATAAACTAAAAAACTATTGCACGATTTTTACGCAGTTTTCATTGATAAGAGTTATTCACGAGGTAGGTTCAGGTGCATATTTTATCAAATTTCTGTGTAAATTCGTTGCAATATCACTTATATACTTGTTGGAAGTGTCGGAAGAAGTCAAGCCGACTGGGAAATTTAGTCGAAAACGCTGCCTTGATCCCTTTCGAGATATAACAAAACAATTGAGGTAATAAACAAAGCAGACGAAGTTACGGGTATCAGTTAGTATATATACATAATACAAGTCGTTGCGAATAAACAGGATCCTTTGCACATAACACACATATTTCTATAACAATCGAGAATTCAACTATTGAAATTGTATTCATTGTTTACGTATGAATTCACTGCATAAATTGTTGTTTCATACCATTGGCCGTTATTTATACGAAGTTGTGCGATTCTCAGACGCATAAATACGATTTCCGTGATATTGAACATTACCCCTACTATCGGTTTATAGTTTGAAAAAAATAGTATGGTGAGCAGCACCCGATGGCACGCAGGGAGCCAACCGCCGTATGCCACAAGTGTGACGTTGAACCGGACACGGCTCAGCGTACACTGTCTGAGTGTGCTGCGTGGGAGGAGCGACATCGTATTCTGGTTGCGGTGATGGGGCGAAATCTCTTGCTGGTGAGCGTGTTGGAAGCCATGCTCGGTAGCGAGGATATCACGCAGAAGGAGGCGGTGGAGAGGAGGACCCTCTAAGCGGCCCCCTCCGCCAATGGAGGACTGGCAGGAGGAGGCGGTAGTTTACCCGCTTCCTCCCGCTACCGTAGCCGGACCTAGGGAAGATGGGTCAGGGGACGTCGTTTTTATTCTTTACATTACATAAAACAGAGTCCTCTGTCACGTCTCTCTGTCTATCTGTCTGTCTGTTTGCGATAAACTCAAAAACTACTGACTGGATCTTTATGCGGTTTTCACCAATAGATAAAGTGGTTCATGAGGAAGGTTTAGGTATATCATTTGTCGATTTTTTTTTATTATAAGGGCGGGACAACGTCCGTCCAACCCGATAGTTACTAATAAAGAATAGATTACTTGCAACTACATTTTCATAAGTATAGTATTAATACCTACTTATTATGTATTTTTTTTTTTTTTTCGGTCCCGAAGGCAAATTTTATTTAAAACGTAAAATTTGAGCCCTTAACTGTGAGTACTCTTTTAGAGCGTGAGAAGATTTTCCATGTAAAATTTACGTAAACTCTGTTTTTTTTTTATCTATATAATTTGGCAGCACTTTATATCGATCGAACTCAAGAATTACTCATGACTGAGAGCTCTACAATATTGCGACTTAACTGTAATTCACGCGATGAGGTAGTATGTATGAGTAAAGTCAAATTTTGTAGAAATTTCTCCTTTTTTCGTTGTTATTATCCTATCAATAGCTTACAGAAAAAACGTTATTTGTGTAATTAATAAATGTTAATGTGTCTATAATTTTAATGAATCCTAACATAGTATAAAATATGTCGATCTGTCTGTTCCCGATAAACACAAAAACTACTGAAAGTATTTTTATGCGGTGTTCACTAGCAGATTAAGTGATTCATAAGGAAAGTTTAGGTATATCATTTGTTAAGGTTTTTTTTATTATCAGGGTGGGGCAATGTCTGCCAGACTCAGTAGTATAATTAAAAAAGGTATTATTGTTATTAATACTTGCAAAGCTTCTTTGAATTTAAAACTGTGCATATAAAATACCATAAAATTAATTTACAACAGTTAACCATCTATGACGGTACAAAGCAACTAAGCGAATTCGGGACGGTAGTTACTAGCAAAGGTACTCTGTGGTTACTAGTACTTGTTACTACTAGATAGTCGCTAGTTACTATATAAATGATCTCACAATTATATCGAACCAGTTCAATATTCCGGTGAGGACACATAGTAAGGCCTATTCACGACCCGATGCTCGTCTGAATTATAAGATGGCACTAAATTTCGCTACTGGATTTATGAGATACCATAAACTTTGACGAGATTCGGAAACACCCAAATTAATTACTTCGTAATTATCATTTTATTGTTGTTACATTAAAATCTGTACGACTGTCTACGTTAATGGAATGATTTGGTTGCGTAATAAACGATATTGGTTAAATTAACTTTACTTGGACTCTAAACTCTATGGACGGTGGTGATCACTTAACATCAGGTGCCCCGCCTGATATAAAAAAACTATGAAATGAAAGTAATTGATTTATAATATTGTAATGCGTTCAAATTCATTTTCATGTATACTTGACAGTGGAGAAGTATGTTATATTGTTCTAATGTACGTCTGTTTTATTCGCTTTACAGTGTAAAGATTCTCGTGAATTTTAACATATGCGGTTTCGTATAATTTTTTTTATTGGGGAGAGTGTTGAAGGATATAGAATCTTTAAGTATATCTATATATATTAAACATATATTAATGAAAAGAGAGGACGAATAAAAATAACTTTTTATGTACAACCAATAAACAATTCATTTACAACAAGATACCTAAATATTTATATTTTTTTGGTCACGTCTTTCTTTGTATTAATTACTAGTTTCTGCCCGCGACTTCATTCCCGTAATAATAGTTAACTTTGGGCTAACGCTAACACGCAGCGGAAGCTTTCAAGAGGAAGAAAAATCCCGATTTTGAAATATTTTTCATTGGTGCTCTGATCCTATTTGTTAAGGTGTGATGATATAGCCTATAACCTTTCTCCATAATGAGCTAAATAACACAGAAAGAATTTTTCAAATCGGACCAGTAGATTACCCCCAATAACGTCACAAACTCACAAACTTTACTTCTTTATAATATTATAGTATAGATTTTATTTACTAATTATTGTTATCCTCTTTTAAATTAATAAGTCGTACAAGTCGTTCAATTTTCTATAATTTATTTCTTATTTTAAATATCTCAATAATTTGTTAACAAAATGCAACTAATCCATTTTCCATTCCTCTGTTAAATTTATTTATTTCAATTTCTTAGAAATGTTATGAGAATTTTATTAAAACCTACTCAGTGATTTATAAAAAGACGTGACAATAGAAAGCCTTCTTTGATATTACTTCATGCCGTCAAACGTAAATCCGTTTAGGATCATTCAAAAAGTACGTTGAACATGGAAATAGTTGGCAAGTTATAAAGAGATCACAATCAAGAAGCGAACAAGTTTAGTGCTCAGGGATGTGGAAATCTGAGCACAAAGAGATTTGAGTTTGTGTAATTATTAGTTTTTGTTGACCTCCTTGCCTTAATTTACTTGGAAGTTAAGTTTTATATTGATTATATTATTAGAATTCTATTTAAACCATTTTTTTTTTGGACTAACTACGCTATTCATCTTGCAAGGTCTTAAAAGCTTCACCGAGTTACTAAGGCGAGCGCTTAAGGCACTCAGCCGATTTTATTTTTGGCAACTAGCTTAAGGGTGCACGGCACACCTCGGCTTGGGCTGTTGCCTGATACGTGCAATTCGCGACCTATCTGAGCTGACCCAAGCTAACTATTCATACATATATGATTTGTTGAAACATATGTGTACCAAGCATACATACCTCAACAACTCTTATATATATTTCGTATCAGATCATTTTCTAAACTATTTCAGTTCGATAAGGAAAAGAAACAAAACCGTTCCACCTTCATGTGGAAGCGTGTATGCGTGCACGTGGGTGGAGGTGATATGTGTAATGATGTTGCAGTGATGTATGATTTTTTGTCACTGTATCGCGTGAGCCATTTTAATGTAACAATAACTAAATGTTACTCGTAGATATGCTTTTGCTTGAATAGGATTTATAATGAACGCTGTATTTTAGTCATATAAGCAGACAGACAGACATTTCTTAGTGTATTTTATTGCTTAATTCTAGACACCTACAACATTTTTTTTACAAAAATCTAATAAGTACATTCTCAGATTTAGATTCTTATAATATGTACAGATAGTTAAAAGAATTATATTAAAACTTCTTGACATCACAGAATTTATTTTTCTAGTTATTACTTCCAATCCACTTCACTTACGTATAGTAATATAGTTATTATGTATATTAGGTAAGACGTCACCAATATAACAGAATATACGGTCAAATAACGGAAGTTTATGAACAATACATAAAAACAACTACATGGCAGCCGAAGATACTTGCAGAAAGACTGAGTTATCCGTATAAAACAATTCACTAATACTCGAAGGAATAAGAAAACGTTTTATTCTCTCTTCCTTAGGAAATATGCATAGGTATTACCTGATTTTCTCTCAGTCGTGCAGAATATATGAATGTGAACCTCCGTTGCGCCGTGGAGGCGTTTCCGATACATAACTATAAATTACACGGAACCCCGGCCGCAAGCAAACGGCCGGTTTCACTCCGAAGAACGTTTTGATGTTATATTACGTCTTTACTTAGATTAGACGAATACTGGATAGGTATGTAATCGAATTTCGATCTCGAATCAGATTTCGATACTACTATAGGCACATTTTTACTACAAATACTTGTTGCTGTAGTATGGCTTAACACTGGAACAGTCCAAAACCATAAAGGTTTAAGATCCAAACAAACGAATGTAGACCTTACGGGGCACAGATCAACCGATTGTTGGCAGAAAAATTAAAAAAAAGATATCGGATTTATTACAAAACTCGAATAATAACAAATTATGTAAATTAAAATTATTACCTTTATATAGGATATATTATTAAATCTTGTGCCGAAAAATAGAAGTATTAATATTATGAAATAAAAAAAAAGATTAAGAATACGGTCCCCAATTTTGAGATCTGGGTCTTAAATAGTCAGCGGAGGGGTTAACGGAAATGGGAACGGAATAATTCACAAATACCTGGCTAGCTACTATTTTCTACACGAAAATCTGTCTTTACAATGTCAGTTAATTTTGTAACCATTAAATTTGGTTGGTTTGACTTTACTGTCTCTTATTAAATATATTTATACACATTCAATCGTCATTCCTTTTAGCCAAAAGCCATCAGCTTGTTTACCATCTTAGACTATATCATCATTCATAAAATGTTAAGTGAGATTGTGGTGAAACATTAAAACTGAAAATATATATTAAAATAAATGATATCGATCGGACAAAGCCAATCCAGATTTGATAGAATCTTTGTAATCTTCGAAAAGCACCGAGGCGTCCGTTCGGCGCCGCAATTTCTTTGACCCTGTTCCACGTACACGCCTTGCAGTAGTACTATTGCACTGGCTGGTTGCTGGTAACCACCACAAATCTTGTTAAACAAAGGATTAATGAGACTGCGATACGAAACGAGGGAGCTTTATTGAAACGAATATCGTAATGGTTTCTTTGGTGAATGGACTAATGATTTATACTGGTTTTACAATTTGTATTTATTAACAACATGTCGAAACGGTTGCAATTGATTTGATAGTGTCTACAATACTGGCTAAAGAATAGTGATCATTATCAAGAGTTGTGAAGCAACTAGTAGTGGCGATAGGAATATACATACAATAGATAATGCTTGCTACGCCAAAGCGATATGTCACAGTAATTCATTGGAAGAAACAATCATTTTCCTCCAACAATCATCCAGTAACAAACTCAAAAATTTGTTCATCGCTTTTAAAGGACCTAGTTAGGAACGCTGTATAAAATAATTGAAGTTTACCGGTGTTATTACACAAAAGTTAAATACTTGGTTTAAAAAAGGTTTCGTACGAAATGCATCGCGCTCGCCCGAGGCAAGTTTGCGTTATCCTTTTTTGGCAAGTGTAACCTAATGTAACCAAAGCGAAACAATAGATAAGCAAGATGGCGAAACATACCGCGAGCGCGATACATCAAAAACGTAACCTTTTTAAAGCAAGTGTTTAACTTTTTTGTAATAACACCGAATATGTTTAATTTTAAAAAATAAGTTCACATTTTCAATTTATCTGATTGTATCTATGGTTCTAATTAAGGTAAGGTCGTTGTCGAGAGATGGAAATTGTCTAGCTGAGAAGCAGATGAGGATCGAGTGGATAGTGTTTGTTACGCAAACGCTATATGTCATATTTAATCAACAGAAGAAGGAACCTGCAAAAAATATTAAAAATTGTGAGTTACATCTAAAAGAGTTACTTATGACTACTGAACTGAGAAACTTACAGTTCCGATTTATAATTTCCAAAAAAAAAACTAAAACGTCTAGATTATATTGAGGCTAAGGGACAACATTTTTGACGGTCAAAAGAGAAAACTTGTCGTGGTTTATATATTTTAAGTGAAAGCAACAATAAGATAGAACAATATTGAAAAGTGTAAGGTTTGTAATAGTGCGAAATTTTGCTGAACTATCTCTGATTAAACAAATTTCTGTCTTGATAAAGTAAAGACTCAAATGTTCCTAAATATCATTTAGCATTAACTTATCTAGAGCATTATTAACTAAAATCGATATCTGCTTGGTCAGACTCGGAGCCCCTCACTGACATCGCCGACGTAAGCATCGTTAAGCTTAGCAAAGATCCGAAAACTATAACACCGCGTAGGCAAAGTAATTGAGTACAAAAACGACGGGTTTCAGTGGCCCGAGCCAGTACCGCAATTAGTGGGGTAACGACGCGCACCAACTAATGGCTCGGAAGTTTTGTACCGACCACTAATTACTGACCGGGACGCGAGCACACGCCATAAGCGACAGCGTTTTTTAAATAACAGTTTTGTTGAAATTACATTTTAATATATAATTTCTATATTAAAGTTATAAAGTTGAAGAGTTTGTTTGTTTAAACTCATAATTCTTTAAGTTTTAGATAGCTCATCTATCGAGGAAGACTATAAGCAAAATATCACCACTCTAAGACTAATAGGAGCGGAGCACCAATGAAGAATGTTTCAAAATCGTTTTTTTAACCTTAGCCCAAAGTCACTATTTCACGCCGACAAAGTCGCGGGCAGAAACTAGTATTTTATAAAGAAACCAAAAAAAAAAATTACAATTCGAAATGTTACTATGAAAAATAATTTAAAGTAATTAAATAATAATTAGCTGTCTTCCCCGGCTTCGCACGCGTGTACTAATAAAGGAACTGAGATAGTTTAGTAGATGGTAGAAAGCTGAAGATATTACTGGTTTCAGCATGAATAGATCGACACGCCCGAAGTAGTACCACTCGACCTACAGAAACACCCACATGAAGTAACGATGCTTGCATCGTTCCGTTTCGTTCGGTCAGTGAGAGCGCTGGAGGCCCACCTTCCCTAATTTCCTTTTCACACAGACGGATAAAAATATATAGTATAAGTACTAAATTAGCTCTAGCTGTGGGGCTATCAAACATAAACTTGCTATCAGCTTTACGCTTAAACCAGCTAATCGAAACATTCATGAGAAATGTATAAAACGTTTCAAATTATCAATGCTATTACTTCAGCGGGAAATTTCTTACATTTCGAGAACAAAAAAGTCGTTCTTTTGTCTTGTGAATTACAAACGATTCGTTTGGTTTACGGATTTAATTTCTAATTTTCTTTTATAATACTTACAAATACAATGGAATTTATTTAGTTCAAGTCTCTTATGTGTTTTTTTTTTCAGCAAAATAAAAAAGAACATCGTTTTTACTTTGTGATAATGAACACCAATATCCTTAGATGATTTTCTCGCTTCTCCGGTACCCAATAATTTTCAATCAAGAAATAAAGTAAGGTCTACTTTTTCAAATCAAATTTGTTTTAGGTGTTACTCCTAAGAATTATAAATTAAAATTATGTAGAGATGAGTCTCGCAAGGAATACTTATTTAAACAGATAGTTTTGTTTTTATAGTCTAAAAGTAACCACATAACAAAACAAACATAGCAACGTATAACAAAAAACCTGAGTATCATTTTACTATTTTTTTGGACCACGTAAATACCCCCTTACATGTCTTGGTCCGCTTATTTCTCACTGTATAATCTTCTTAGTTTCAGAGAAAGCCATTGTTTTTTTTTCGATCTGACTACGCTATTGACCCGGCAAGGCCTTAACAACTTCACTGGACTACAATCAAATTGAAATCCCCATTACGAAAGCCTAGCATCAGTGATGGATTTAGTAAAAATATTCCAACATAAAAAAATAAAATTGTCAACATTTTCATACAGAACTTATATCTTTACAATGCTCAAAACTTTTAGCAGAAACGTGACGCAAACAGATGATGAAATATAGATAGTGTTCTTAGATTTACCCCAACTAAAACCCACCCCGTAGTTGTTTCAATTAGATTTAGTTATTATCTAGTAACCAGTATCTTGCGGTCCCTTCTCTAAGGGTCCATTGGACGAGTCTGCGATCCTTCTGCTGATAAGTGTCCGATTTCGGGCATGGCTTGTGTTATTGAGATGAGAATGCGGATTTACTGACGGTTGGTTGCAAAGATAATAATATTAAATGACAAATTATTTTTCTTTTCTGTCGACTTTTTTTTGTGTGTAATTTTTCTAAATATTTACAAAATTAAATAGTTCTTGTATTCTCTAACATCTGGAAATGTATATTTTTACGATATCTAGGCCGCCCTCGGTAGCGATTCAAGCCTAGTTTCGATCCCTCGGTAGGGAGCTCTTGAGTGCGTTGCTTGCGCGATATAGTGACACAAAAACTTACATCACTGCTCCTACACTACACGATCACCCCCACTCACGTGCACGCTTACACATAAAAGTGGAAGGCTTTTATTTTTTAATATGTAGCTTCTTAGCTTAGGTTAGCTCAGATAGGTCGCGAATTGCATGTATCAGGTTACAAGGTGCCGTGCACCCTTGAGCTAGTTGCCCAAATAAAATCGGCTGAGTGCCGCAAGCGCTCGCCTAAGTAGTCCGGTGAAGCTGTTAAGACCTTGCTAGGCCAATAGCGTAGTCAGTTCGAAAAAAAAGATATTTTTACGATGTGTTAGGTATTTGTTCCGTCGTAATTTAAATTATTTAAACGTTCTTTGAGCTTAACCGACAAAAAATTCGTTTGTACTTAACTAAAAACGGGTCACATACAGCCGTGTGGCCGCGTGCCAAAAATTGTAACATTCATGTGTCAAACAAGGTATTTTAAATCGACCCCTCCACCCCGTTTTGTAAATGTTTCATATTTCACAATTGTTAGTCACATTACTGTTGTCTTTTACTTGTTATTTTTGCAAAATTATATAGCATACGTGCGCTATTTGTATTTTCAACACTAAATCGATAAAATCACTACACAGTACTTGATGGTAATTATGGTACAATATAAGAAAAAACTACTGGCATTACACACATATAGATTCTTGGTGATAGACACACAACTTGGTAATGATAATTTTTCAAATGACTAAAAAAGCTTTGTTGCGACGGTTTTACAAAAATCGACGCGGTGTGTAAATACGTTAACATTGTGTCATCATGAGATAATATATCAATTATAAATTTTAAAGCTTTTGAATTGATATCTAGTTACCAGGTAACTACTTAGCTCCGCAATTTTAATGTACAAAAAAAAGTTTGAAAAAAAATTATTAATGATACATAGTAATATAGTAACTAATAACTATTCTCCAAATATCTCTCTGTTAAATTTAGTTGATTATTGATTACGTCGAGAGATCTTTAGATGACGAATATAAATTCAGATTAATAGAATGTAATTAAAAAGATAATATTAACTAACATTTGCAGGCGGCCCCGGTCAAGTTAATTTTGATTTTACTATATCTACGAAGTTCATTGTGGATAAACATCACGACATTGAATTTTTATATATTAAGATTGATATTTTCTAAGTAATTAATCGTTGCATCCTCCCAAAGGAATTCGACTAGCGCAGTGGAGCCATTTAAGCGCCAGAAACTCGGTTGAAGTCGCTAATTACTTCCTCAAATATTTACTTTGTGGAGATTCTCCTTGCAATTGTATTGCAGTTAGGGTGACAATCGGAGCGTATTTAAAAAAAGTAAATTTAGTAAGTGAAATTTTTTATACTTTTTTATTACAATTCTTTCCCTTATTTGTTAAGAAATAAAATACTAGGGATAGACTAGACTGGACTAGGGGTAAGCATATAATCAGCAGGCGCATAGTAATTTAAAACTTAATAATGGTTTATGTATACATAAAAATTATATTGGATTTTTTTAGCTTTTAGGGTTTGACCACAATCTTATCTGATTCAATGATGGTGTTCATGTGGTTTAGGATCGTAAATACGCCAAACCTAAAGGGGAATGGCTCTCAAGAACAGTTGCCGGAACACGTAAACAGGTATTTGGTGACAGGTTTTCAACATGACGGTGTTATAGCTAGACAAGTGGTATTAGAAAAACCCTACCACCATGCGATGCTTTTGTCACGATGTTTTCATTTACCAGTAGTTTCGACTCAGTTGCAAGAATTAGAATCTACTCGTCCATCGACACTGAGTCCGAAGACGCTATTAACTAAGCCATCATTAGTTCAATTTCTTCACTTCGTTTATATTTACGATCTTATGTTAAGAATACATATTGTAGTTTAAAGCACTAATAGAATGCAACAGAGTGTGCTTGTTCTAGACAATAACTAGGTAAACATAAGTAGCTCTTGTTAACACTTGTGACGTTACAATTCAAAATGAGCTAAATCCAATTCTAAACGTTCATATAGCATGTTTAACTTTTTTAAGATTTCCAGTTTTTATACACTAAGAACAACGTTCAAATTATACTGTAAGGTTTTTTTATGCTCTTTAAATTTGTGTATGTACAAAATTATATACGTTTTTTTTTCGAACTGTCTACGTTATTGGCCTGACCGGCCTCACAGCTTTATCGGACTTCATATATAAGACCGCTTTTCAAACATTAATAAATGTTGACCTTTAGACATCGATAGCGCTTCTTGCTATTTACGATAAGGAGTTAGGACATACTTGACAACCACTGCAGAGATTAAATCAAGATGAAATGTACGACACAAGTGAAGTTAAAGCTATGAGTTAACTTTAGGACTTATGTAGTCATTAATAAATGATATTCATTTAAGAATAACTTGTCAGTTGCCACTTGACTTAAAGTCACAAACCTGATAATTGAGGTGTAAGGGGTGTCAAATAACATCATAAGACTTGAGACACCCAAGCCAACCTCACTTGCACGTGGTGCACCCTGCTGAATAACGAACGGGGTGGCAGGGTTTTACAGCCTGACTGGGTCGCAACCACCATGTATATGGTGAATAAGCCCATAATAGTGATTCACTTCTGCGGGTCGCCTTTCGGGATCAGCTTGTGCATATCCAGCTTTTTGCAGGCCGGCATGATAGTGGTGACGGGCGATGGATAATGTGTCAATCGGTGGTCGCTATTATTTTTGGATTGCACTGTGCTTACCATCAGGCATAGTGAAGTCAGTTTACCGTGCTACAATAAAAAAATCAAAAAAATCACGTTGTTTAAAGTATTCACCAAGAGATGGCGCTATACGTTGCGGTCATTTTTCTGTATTGCGGTGTCAAGACTCGCACGAAAAATATGACCTCGGTGCGATGTCTAACTTTTGTCAGGTAATAAAAATTGTATTATTAATTTGTTTAGTTTTATTCTACTCCCCTCTAGACAACCTAATTTATACACATGTGAAGCGGACACTGAAGAACAGTTGAGATTCTGTAATGCGTTCATATTAAGTCTGATTAGACTTCTAGTGGGTATGAATGAATATCAGTATAAAATATTTTTTTCTTTATTTCATGTTTATTTGTCAAATTATGGACTTTTAAGTAACAGTCGTATTGAAATTCTGATCTTTGGAAGTAGTTTCTTTTAATTACTTAAACATCATCATTATCCTTATCCTACCTAAGTAGGGTCGGCACAACATATTTTCTTTTTCTACTCTCTCCTATCAAATGTCATGTCAGTATTCACACCTTTTACGCACATATCATTTTTCACACAATCCATCAACACCTTTTTCGGTCTTCCTCTACCCGTATATCCATCCATCATCATACTCAACACTTTTCTAATTATATGGTTTTCATTTCTCTTCATGACATGTCCATAGCATGCTAACCTATTACTGCTCAGCTTCTCTGTCACTGGTGCTATTTTCAAACTTCCTCTGATATACTCATTCTTAATTTTATCCATTCTAGTCACACCACACATACACCTTAACATTTGCATCTTTGCCACTTGTAATTTTCTGTCATCCGTCTCTTTCATAACCCAACACTCGGATGCATACAGCATGACAGGTTTTATCATAGTGAAATTGCTTAAACGTACAATAAAATATTATATGCAATGGTTTATATATAAAATCAAAAGCTGTTTTAATTTTTTTTTAATCTTCAAGATCGAAAGCAACATTTTCAACTGCATGGGCTGCAGAATATGTACCATATACTTAGATTTAACAAATTAGAAAAATTTTCATCTTGGAATATTATTCTGAACATGTATTTAGTATCCGCGAATCAGCTTATTTGCAAATGTCCCCTCAAACACATCGATCACATTGTCTTAATTGAGTAATGGCTGATCTGACAACCGCACTGATTGATCGACAAACTACGCTAAATATGATGCATAGCGTACTCTACCGACTTCAGATATGTTGGTGGGTAAAACGACTTTTTATGTTTATATTATTCATTTATAGGACGATATGCTTGTCTAAGGTTCTCTACGTGACAGAGCATCGCGTGGTGAGGAATATTACGATGTTATAATTACCTACAAATTTTAATTATTAAAGTTATACTTCTTTTGGCGCGTTAGTGAAAAAATTATGACAGTAAAGTTTATGATGTGTGCGCACACCGTCACGAAAAAGCGACACCCTAAAGTTAGATATGGTCAATATTTTGTTTCTTTGTATTTATTTTTATTTCTTTGTATTAAAACTTTCAATGTATTAAATACCTTTTTTCTATTGTTAGTGTCGTTTTTTCTACAAACGTAGAATAAAGCGAGAGATAACATTTTTGGAAAAAATTCTATCTTGTTACGCCAAAGAAGTATAACTTCTAACGCGTGTACGTGTTTGGTACGGGTGAAATATCAATTCGATGTCCGCAGGTTCAAACACCGGCATGTACCTACGAATTTTTGGAACATACATTTACTAATTAAAATTATTAACACTATCGGTTGACGGTGAAAGAAAACATCTTGACGTAATCATTATGCCCATATTTACTTTCAGGAATGAGCCTGCAGTTTAAGAGCTGATGAGATTACAGAACTTTGTTATTTAACCACTTATCAATTATTTGGTAGCTTTAAAATAAAAATAAATTGAACTTACAATATTTAATTATGCATATTTTCACCCTTTTCCTTTTTTAATATATATTGCATACAGCTGTGCCCGTGAAACAGCGATTAATAAACTCACCAGAATGTATGAAGTCATGTTATCTACCTTTCTCTCGTACTTGAGTCGCGTCATCATTAAAATACTAGTAGGGGGTGTAAGGGGTGCCGAGTAACATCTTAAGACTTGAGACACCCAAGCCAACCTCACCTGCACGTGGTGCACCCTGCTGATCAACGAACGAGGCAATGGCGATAGCGGGGTGGTAGGGTTTTACAGCCCGACTGGGTCGCAACCACCATGCATATGCGAAAAAGCCCGTCATAGTGACTCGCTTCTGCGGGTCGCGTTTCGGGATCAGCCTGTGCATATCCAGTATCGGGTGACTTTTGTCATTATGGCCGGCATGACAGCGGCGACCGGCGATGGATAATCTGTCTCTCGGTGGTTGCCGAAGTTTTTGGATTGTACTATGCTTAACATCAGGCATAGTGCAGTCACTATGTCGTGCTTCGATAAAAAAAAGTACTATAACTTTTGATAGACCGAACAGATTTTAATAAAACAAAGACTAAATGTTACTCGAAGATATGCTTTATGACTTTCTTCAAAAGGTTTTATCATGAAGTCAGTATTTTCGCAGTGATGCGTGTTTATACAGACAGACATCTCTAAACTTGATTAAAATGTATTTTATTACTTATTCCTAGACACTTGCGACAATTTTTATTTAAAGAAAATTAAAAAAGTACAGACACATTACATTTACATTTTTATTATATGTAGTGGCGTAGTCCGGTGAAGCTGTTAAGACCTTGCTACGTTAATAGCGTAGTCAGTTAGTAAGAAAATATATATGTAGAATTAATTCGATCTTTATTTAATAACTTTTTGAACCTAAAATGAATAATATCCGTACATTTATTGAAATTATTAAAAACAGAAATAATAATATAACAAACGAATTATTGACGAGGGCGTACGATTCGCTCGGCGCGTGCTAAATACGAATTGAGGCAATCATTCCACCTGCGAGGTGTGGATGCGAGAGTGATCAAATATTTGCAGCTTCAGAAGCAAGTTATCCTCCAGTAACTGTTTTAATGATCTAACTTTACTAACTGTTTCATATGAAAACTTACACCGGATTAATAATAAAAAGTTAAATAAGCGTTGAATACTTGCTTTAAAAATTTGCTTACAAAAGAGTGTTCTTATCTATGCTTAAAGATGAACATTATTTAAATTTAAATATACTCTAACACTTGTCTAAGTTGACAGTTCTTATTTTATTGTTGCGATTTATTGAATTTCTTATTTGCCAGCAAAAGACGTTTCGAAATAAATTATGTATTTTGTGGGTATAAGTAATTTGGATGAAATAAATAGATTAATAATTTTAGAGATTTACAAGTAAATAATAACTACTATTATATGACACAACTGACATTTGACAATGTATTTAATTTGAGATTACCTTGTTGTTGTTCCTTACGCATTCTGACGTAATATATTAATTGATCTTATAAATTGATTACTTTAATAATTACATAATTTTCTTTTAACTAAAATATCACAATAATGATAATACTGATTTGACTTAAAATAAATAAATATTATTCATAAAGTGAAATTGATTGCCAAATATATGTAAGTAATGGAACGTTTTCGAATGAAGAGATTGAACGACTGCTGTTTAGATTAGCTTGCAAAAACAACTTAAACTAAATGTTTAGCTAGAGACCGCTTGAACACGCTTTTGTAATAAAGCATTTTAAACATGTATTCAGAAGGGTTTAAAATTTTAGACAATGTTTAATAAAATTCGTGTTATATCTGTGTTCAATATTGCTTTTGTAATAAAACCGATACTGTTTCAAATATATGTTCGAATCAATATATATAGTCAGTTTTAAAAAGCAGAACATTCTGGGATAATTTAATACACTTTTTTGAAGTAATCTAACACAATACTGAGTAAAGTAAGAATTTTTCAGTTTTATTTCCATATGATGTGTATACAATCGATGCGGTTATTATAAAAGAGTATATATTGTGCGTATCTAATTACTATTATTTATTTAGATATAAACTTTTGAAAACTCAATATAAACTTTAATGAGCTTTAAACATTTATTTATAAGTCTTCACTTTTATCTTGTGGTAATAATGATAATAGATTTTTTTTTTATTTTCCATTTTCGTACCCACATGTGGATACCTCTGTAGTATTGTCAGCGTTGCTACGTAATGGTTGGCTCCAGAAAGGTATAAAACGTAGACGGTATTAAGCCGCGTTTACATGATTTTTCAATTTATATTTTTTGGTTTATTAAAAAATTGTATAACAAAACCTCTCTATGAATGTGTAGAAGATTAACATAATGATATAATTTACGCACATAAATAAAATCTGAGTGTTTTATTTGCCAAAACTAATATGTGAAATGGCCGAACCAATTTGACAAATTTTTTACAGGTAAATAAATGCTTCCAGATATTATATTTACATACAATATTCACTTTAGGAGCTCAAAAATTATATAAACAAGAAGGATATATGGAAATAAGGAGAATAATAACTAAACTGGGGGTTCTAGAGGTTAAGTAGTAAACATAAAATTATAGTACAAAAATAAAGGAAGAATATCATTAATCCATTCCAAGTATCAATCAAAGTATCAATTAGCAAAAATAATAGTTAAAAATGTTGAAAAACGAAGCAAAGAAACTATTAAAAAACCAAAGCATAAGTATCAGTTAGCTATACATTAAAATAAACAATTTTTAATGTAGTTTTGTTTTATTCATCTTCTTTAAATTACCAGAAATCAATATATATCTTAGGAATGAGACGAATTTTTGATAAATTTTTTTCCCTTATCGAACTGAAAAACTCAATTTTTTCGACAAAAATATATGGAGGAGTTGTCGAGGCGGATATGCTTGGTACTCATATACGTTTCAACAACTCAAACATATATGAATAGTTAGCTAGGTTAGCTAAGATAGGTCGCGATTTTGCATGCAACGGGCAACAGCCAAGCCGAGGTGTGCCGTGCACCCTTGAGCTGGTTGCCAATATAAAATTGGCTGAGTGCCTTAAGCGCTCGCCTTAGTAGTCCGGTGAAGCTGTTAAGACCTTGCTAGGTCAATAGCGTAGTCAGTTCGAGAAAAAAAATAAAAAAAAGGAATGAGACGTCACTATTATCAATTTGTGTGTGTTTGAAGCGATGAGGGCTCAATTGTTAGTGTTTTCTGACAGTGTGTTGATCAAGGTAGGTTCAAATCTTCGCAAATAATCCGGATCTATCAGTGAAGGAAAACATCATGATAAATATGGTGTTAATGTTTTTTCCTAAGCCGACTTGGCTAGCTATCCCCTCAAATTGAAATTTAATCGCCAGCACCTATAAGTGTGTTTTGGTAACTGTAGTTCAGAGTCAGATCATTAAGCTTAGCATGTTTATTACCATGTCAGACTACATCGTTATTTAATAGCAGATGTGGTCAAACACTAAAACTAATCGCTAATTCTATACTAATTTTATAAAGAGGTAAAATTTGTGAGTTTGTGACGTTGTAACGTTGTAGGGGGTAATCCCAGTAACTACTGGTCCGATTAAAAGAAATCTTTCAATGTTATATAGCTCAATCATCGAGGATGGTTATAGGCTATATACCATCACGCTAAAGTCAATAAGAGCGGAGCACCAATTAAGACTTTTTTAAATCGGGTTTTCTTTCCTCTTGAGAACTTCCGCTGCGTGTAGGGTTAGTCCAAAGTATCTATGCCACGCGGACAAAGTCGCGGGCAGAGGCTAGTAATTCTAGTAATTTATAAAACAAAGTCCCCCACCACGTCTGTCTGTCTGTTCGCTATAGAGTCAAAAACTACTGAACGGATTTTCATGAAGTTTTCATTAATATTCATTAGATTCACGAGGAAAGTGTAGGTATATAATTTGTCAATATTTTTTGTAAATTTGTTGAAATATGAATAATTTTTGGAAGTATGGGAGCTTTCCTAGAAAAAGCTGCCTAATCGCGTTGTCATATAACATTCTGAGAAATTGAGATATAAAAATCGCGGGAATCAACCAGTAAAATAAAAAGAATGTGGTGTCGTGGGACACCAGTTAGGAACGAAGTTCCTTCGGCTAATGTAGAAACGACGCAATTTACAAAAAAAAAAAATCGTGCTTAATTTTATGTAATCGTAATTCAAATTATGAATTAAAATAACAAAATATGTCTCTTTATTTTTGTTTGACAACATAAAATTACATACAAATAAAAATAATTACAAAAAAGGAGAAAGAGAAAGGTATTATACACTACTCGCTTGTGTATACGACTGTCGCGCCTGCGCACGTCTCATTTAACGGTTTTATTCCACGCACTTTTCGTTACGGTTTTACTATCACATTTTTTTCAGTTCGGTCGCGCAGCAAAATCCCTATCTCCTCCAAGCGTGCCGTAAGGAACTTCGTTCCAATAAAAATAAGTATTTCTATGTATTTATTTATGAAGACGTGCCCTTACAATTGAAGCAGACATTTTTATTTCAGCACACATATCCAACAATAAAACATGCGTTACTTGACATTATCAAGTGTCGTTTCTATTTTTATTGTATACCGCTTCAGTGGAATCCATTCTTGTTTCAATTCAATTTAAGTAGTCAACACTTAAAAACTAGATAAAATTGTTATTGGCGTCATGAAAACTTTTCATTTTATTATTATACAATTTTATGGAGAGTTTATACGATCGTACTTCTTTCTAATAACATATGGTGTCGTATAATTTGAACTATTAATAACTATGTGCTTATAAAAATACGTATACATACTTACAAATATACAAATACATTTGCAGGTTCAGCATAGAGATATCTTGGCTTGTGAGGGTGTGGTTGTTGACATTCCAATTTTTTTTACATAGAAAATAATCGGTATTCTCTTAATAATATAAAATAATAACATATTGTTATATGTTCTGTATCGATATCAGTAAATTATCTGCAAGGGGATTAGTACATCATTATGGAACCCTCGTCGAAACTCTAATTGTTTCCGACCACGCTTGGTACGTATCAATTTACAAGCAATTTATAGTCGCGATGCTTTGAAATCGTTCACTTGTACGACAGAATAAAATTGTACCATAAATTCTCTAAAGAATATTCACGTACTGGAAAGCGTTCAATAGAGATATTTGGAGGAAAAAAAATATATGTTCTTTTGGTGTAAAACGTGTAATGAGCTCGGATACCTACTTAATGCAAATTGTACATGCTGCTACGGTAACTGTACCATCTATTGTCCGTTCTTCGAAAAAAAAAAGATTTATTTTTTTTTATTACTATTTCGTCTCATGAAATTGGTTATGAGCAGTTCTATGTATTTAATGCTGTGGATCAAGTACTTACTAATTTGAAATATTACTAATTATTACTTTAAATAACGCACTTACTTTCTTACACACTTCGTTCAGTTATAATCAATTTCGATGTTTATGTGTCCCATGCTTTTTTTTGTTGTAACATACTTAGTGTTGGATACACTAAGACTTAGGACTATTATGGCGGCAAATTTTTGTGGGCGATAATATTCGGAGGGTGAAAAAAACTATTGCAAGTTGTAAAGGTTTTGACCTATCTGCAAATCAAAAAGTCAAATACGTTTACCTGTAAAAATATGAACATTATATTGTGTTTAAGCTGAACATGCATAAAAGTTTCTTTAATCTCGCAGTCAAGGTGTGCTTTTTTAATAATTTTAAGGCAGCACTCGGGCAGCGATGCGAACGTTATTATGAAGTACGTCAGAGTTTTTATTTCGTTTTGACACCTGTGTCACTAGTTCCGTGTTAATCTCTCGGTTGTGCGTTAAGTTTTAAATAGGCTCTTTAAAAATGGAGAGAAAGGATTAATAAGCTTGTCCATATGTCTTCATATAAAATCGATAATAATTTCACAAGATGACTGAGTGTTAGTGATGCTGTTTAGTTGTAAAACTTACTGCTGATAGATTATTGACATAGGAAAAAAACTGTAAGTTGAAAGATATTTTTAAAACAATTATATTAGTAACAAAGCAATTTTAAATTGTTGCAAGTATTTGCATTATCTTATGGCACTATATGTTTTAAACAATCCCGTAGAAAAAATATATTTCCCATACAGTACATTAAATGCAATTTCACTGAAAATTACAACCCAAAATAAGCACCATTTGACGCATAACATTCGGTCTTATCAAAAGAGTCCTTTTCACGGGATTTTCTATGAAAAAAATGTGGAAACTGAGTGAAAAATGAAAACATCACGAACACGTCCTGTACAGTTCTCTCGTCCGCCCCGCGGCGTATTGTCACACTACCTCGTCGTCGAGCGGAAAAATGACAACTCGCATAGATTAAATAATACAGATATGTCGAAAAAATTGAATCAAAATGCCGAGGTTTCGATCCATGCACAGACTAATATTTACTGTGTGTGAGTAATAAATATCTTTAAATAAATGCAAATATATCAGCTATTTAGTTAGTATAGAGCAAACAATACTTATTTGTTTTTAAATTGGCCAATTAGGTAGCCATAAGTGAAATTAGACCGTGTGATCCTTTTTCGTTTAATTAAATATGTTATTAATATTACCAAATTTTAACGAGATGCTTTGCACATAGGTATATATATGTATTAATACTTTATGAGCGTATACAACTAGTATTCGGCAGTCACATCGGAGCGTAACAATGTTAATCATGTTTTTTTGGCAACTTAACTGTAGTTTTAATTATTTCCATATATTTTAATGTAACTTTATTTATTTAATCGTACAGAAAAACAAAGTTTGTTTTTACAAGATTCCTTTTGTTATTAACTTTAATTTAATATATACTAGCTGAATCCCGCGACTTCGACTGCATCATTTATCATTTTAAGTTATATTAGAACTAATTTACAAAAAAATCTTGACAAATTATATAACTAAAGTTTCCTCGTAAATCATTCTACGTATTAATAAAAATCATGTGAAAATCCTCTCAGTAGTTATGAAGTTTATCGCGAACAGACATGTAGACAGACAGATAGACGCTGTGGAGGACTTTATTTATAATATATAGTGAATAGAATAAAAGCCAAATGAATCAGAAAGAAGTCCATTCTATTTTATTGGCGAATTTATCTTTGCCGCTCACAAAGGCCGGACATGGCGGAAATTTTTCAAAAGTTCGTTGCTTCCTGCTTGTTGATTGTATGCATCCAAGTGAAACAGCGTTTTTTTATGTTCGCATACTGGCTTCAAAAGACACTACAATCGTATGGTACCGTAGTATAACTTGTCAGTAGCAACTAGCAGCGAGCAGTCTTTGTAAAATTGAGTCTTTGAAACAATACGACTTTTTATTACTTTATGTTTATTTTAAGAGACTTTTTTTTCTCCCTCATCGTACTGAAGTAGTTTAGAAAATTATCCGACACAAAATACATATAAAAGTTGTTGAGGTAGGTATGTATGCTTGGTACACGTGTATGTTTCAATAACTCATATAACTATATGTTGCTTAGCTTAGGTTAGCCCAAATAAAATTGGTAGAGTGGTGCAAGCGGTCGCCTTAATAGTCCGGTGAAGCTGTGAAGACCTTTATTACTAGGTCAATAGCGTTGTAAGCTCACTAAAAAAACGCTTATTTTTGCAATATTTATTATAAGTATTTAGTTATTTATTAAATTATGAAATCTTAAGCTTAAATTTGATGAACTTAGTTTTAAATTAGAGGGCAACTATCTCAGACGCTAAGTAAGAGCCAGGGGTCAACATAGAAGGTAAAAAAGAGGTGGCGAGTGATAAGCTTCGCGATGTAACATATAAAAATTTAGAGTATTAACAGTTAAAACGTCAATTGTATTGACAATTAATGTTTGATGTGTTTTTTTTATTTTGTAAAAAAATGGTCTTAGATAGAAATGTGATTTCATATTAAAAATCATGAAATTCGTGTGAATTCCAATAAAATTTCACTTGACATTTATTAGAAAAATATATTAAAATGATACACTTTTCTTTTTAAACCCGGCAGACAAAGTATCGAATTATATAAAAATGTTATATATTACTAAGTGTTAATTGAAGTTATTATGTTTCATATATTATATTCAAATGTCAGAGTTCTTATAATGATAGGTTGAACGGAGCGGAACGGATGTATATTAGCGTCATCTGTTGTTGTGTTGTAAAAAAAATATAGCTAAAACATTTCCAATAAAAAGTACGAGGCCAACTTTCAGAATGATCGGTTAAATGGTAAATATATATCAAACTAGTTTGTGTTCGCGACTTTGTTCGCGTAAATATAGATTAGAGTTATCAGGCACAATACTTTGTACTCCTGACAATGTGTTGAGTATTTAAAATGTGAAAGTGTAACAAATAAACATACATTCGCATTTATAATATAACTAGCAGTTCTCGTGACTAGGTCCGCGTGGAATAGTTACTGTGGGATAATGCTAACACGCAGTAAAAGTTCTCATAAGAAAACAAACATTTTGGAACATTCTTTATTTTGCCGCTCCTATTCGTCTTAGCGTGATGATATATATCCGAGCAATCTAATACTGAAATAATTTTTCAAACTGGACCAGTAGTTCCTGAGATTAATGCCTTCAGCCAATTAAACAAACTCTCCAACTTAATATTAACATGGATATTAGTAAGGAAGCTTTATTTGGCACAGTTCTTTTCAAAAAACAAAAAATAAATACCTCAAATGTGCGACATCTTTTTTACTTGTAGGTACAGATCAAGTAAGATAAGATATATTCATTAGTGATGCACCCGCGTAAGTCGATCCTGATCTTGTTATATCAATCTTCCTTGACAACTTAATGGATTATAAAAAAACGTATCCGTAGGGCGCCCTAGACGTTACTAAAAGGAAAGAAAAAGTTTGATTGAAAACGCACCCTACATATATATTTTAAGAAAGTAAATACAGGAATAATTAATGAGTGAACCTTAGCGAGGATCTCTAAAAATAATTAAAAAATGTTATAAATAATTATTCTCTCTATTATGCTTCAAATAAAATGTGCATAGACTTTGTAACATATGAATTATGTATGTAATCAAGAACTGTCTTGTATTTTTTTTATATCGCGTACATAGGTTGCAGCATGAAGTAAGTTGTTGTAGAATTTTCACAAAGTTTAATTGGTTTTATTATGATTGTAACGGTTAAGATTAGAAGCATTAACTGTCTATACCCGCCATTATATATGCTTCGAATTTTATGTACAAGAATAATAACATACAAATATTCTTAAATTTATGGGTGGATTCAAATTCATCATTTGTGTTTTAGCTTTGGAGTGGAGTTTTAAAGGCACGAATTAGTAATCTTTTTTAGTATTCTTTAAGCGAGCACATTTCTATTTAATACCAGGCATTGTAGTCAAAAGCAAATTACAATGTTTACGAATACAGTCAGATGATTAAAGGCAGATATTTCAAAAATAATTATTTTTACTGACTTCAAAAAGGTAGTAAATACAATTGTATTTTTTTAATGATTATTACGTAATTTACAAACCGATTTAGAGAAAGAATTCTTCTTTTATTTAAAAAAAAAAACAGTATATTCAAGAAGATACCATTTTCATTAACATTAGAACTTGGTTTTCCAAAATAAACGAGGGAACTCCTCAAATCGATAGAATAGATAGAATATTTAAATTAGTTTTGATTTTATTATAATTTTATAAGTGTATCCATTATATGATATTTACTGAAAAACAGAAAAAATCACTCATTACTATAGTTCACCAAATTTTCAATATTTTCGACAGATAAATTAGCTACATCACTAAACAAAATAAAAATTCATAAACGAAAGCAAGTAAATTACTCCTTCAATATAGATATTATAAAACAAAATCCTCCGTCACGTCCGTCGGTCTGTTCAAAGTAAATTTAAAAACTACTACGAGGATTTTCGTGCGATTTTCATTAGTATATATATCGAAACAATTGAGTTTATAAGCGGCACAGACAAAGTCTGTCAGTCTGTCAGGAATCAGCTAGTACTAACTTAACAGCATTATACGAATAAACCGAACGATTACATTGTATACTAGCTGTTCGCGGACTTCGCCCGCTTTTTTTTTCGAACTACGCCATTGGCCTTGCAAGGCCTTTACAGCTTCACCGACTTCGCCCGCGTGGAATAGCTACTTTGGACTAATGCTAACACGCAGCGAAATTTCTAAAAAGGAGAATAAGAGAATAAACCCCCATTTTGAAACATTCATTATTGGTGCTCGGTTTCTATTGGTCTTATCATAATGATACATAACCTATGGCCTTCCTGGGTTAATGAGCTACCTAACACTCAAATAATTTTTCAAATCGGAGGAGTAGTTCCTGAGATTAGCGCGTTCAACCAAACAAACATACAAATCCCCAGCTTTATAATATTAGTATAAATTATTATCTATACTAATATTGTATTGTATAAAAATATGTAACGTATTTAAATGTTGAATATCCAATAACGATTGGCGCCGCGTCGTCGCTGTTTCGCATCCCGCTGCAATTCCGGACGTTTCGCGTTCGTCCCGGGAATTTATTAGTGCGCTATCCCGGACTAAAAGCGTAGGAGGGGATCGTCCCGGAGCGGTGGTTCGACTAAAATGAATGCACATTCCCCTTTAACAAGACGTGAGATGCTCTCCTTTGAGCATTGCTACTCGATTTTATACAGCGGAAATAGTTTCCGAAGCATCGTTGTTAAAGATATTTATTTTAAAGGTTTGCGATCTTATATTAAGTTTGTATAATGTTAAAATTACGTACGTTGTCAATATCTTTTATACAAGGTTTTATTAACTTTTTTATCTTAAGTATTTAAACGAATTACTGTAATTAGTGGTCGCCTATTGGCCGAAGTTCGACCATAATTCATTATTATATGTACATTCAATAAGACCAAAAAGAATATTAATTATTTCAGTGGAAGATAAGATATTTATCAATTAATTATTCATGTATATTATGACTTTACATATTATATTATCATAAAATTAACCTATAATTTGACCAGTTCATTTCAAAGGGCATATAAGAGCGTAAGTCATGTTAAAAATATTGAATGTAGGATGAAAGGTTAATACATACGTAAGCGTAAAATGAGGGATGGCGAAACTTCATTTTCATAGATATTTGTATGTACGTGTGTCTCATTCAAGCAATTGTGTGTGTAATGTTTATCTATATATTAATACGTGAAGCAAAAAAATTGTACCCCTTTTTAACCTACTTCCCGTCAACGGGTGAACTAGAAATTTGGCATAGTTATAGTTTATATGGCGGAGAAGTGCAGAAAGCTGTTTATTTTATATAAAATACATTAGAAGTACATTAAATTAATTAAAATATGCACTACTCACACTACTATTCGAATTTTACACAACATATACACACATGTAAATAAAAAAGACATTTTGACAGCCGTCAATAAATACGAATTTCGAAAAAGGTTGTGAAAGAAGGAGGTTGCTGTGCTCGACTATATGTATTTTTTAACTCTTACGTTCTAATTACCATTTCATCCTACATTCAACAATGATATTATAAAATATAACTATTATTGTAATGTTTATTATTTTTTATGGTGCATACTTCAAATAATGAATTAATAAAGAAATGAGCCAAATAATACTTTGTATAATCAAAATGAGGATTTTGTTCATAAAAGTAATCCATGACTTAGACCTTGGGGTTACAATGTTGCAATTCAACCTCATGTATCAACAAAACAGAATTTATTTTCAAAAGCTAATGGTAGTATTACAAACGTCTTTGTCTTGGATTCACCATTTGATTGTATTGTGTATCCATTACTTTTCCAAACGATGATACTGGCTATATCACTATTTCTCATAATGAACAAACTACATTTAATTCAATATCACCCAGAAATACCACCCACCCATGGTGTCGAATAAAATTAATTGAAAATTGTGTCATGGGTTGCGATAAATTTCTTTATTTTCGTAAAGTTATGTTTGGTTAAAATTTGAGCTTTACCACGTGGTTTTTGTTTTCAATTTATAATTAATTTTAATTTTCATTTACACATAGATTTTTTTTAATGATTATATAATAACGATCATGGCAAATGGCAAATAACTGAGTAGCCATGATGAAAACCTTTGATTATAAAAGTATACCCATTGACAAAAGAACTCTGATAAAGCTCAAACTTTAAAAAAACAATTAACTATGGTCGAATGTCGACCACTGGGCGCCCACTAGTTTTAATTAATTTAACGTATTTCGAAATAATTAATCGGAAATTAACGTACCGGAATCGCGAAAGAAAGATGAGTTCTGATATTCATATCAATAGTTCTGGAGTTCTTGAAAATTAGAAAAATAGTTCCGCACATTAAAGACCCCATAAGGGTATAAGATATATGGGGGTGCCAACTTCACGTAGCATACAAAGGTCGTGACAGAGGAGTTCTGGGTTTCTTTTCGATAGTTCTGGAGTTCTTTGCAATATAAGCTAGAGTTCTGCATAATTAAAGCCATGGCAGCTCATTGAAAATCATACCATATATGTATAAGTATGCAAAAAATCAACTCTCGATTATTTAATAGAACTAAGGAGGTTTTGGCTCCTTTACGACAATTCTGGTATTCTTTGCAATATGAACAACAGTCCTGCATATCTCAGGCCATGGCAGCTCATTGAAATTCACATCATATACGTATAAGTATGCAAAAAATTTAACCTTGGATTTTTTAATATTTCGAAAGAGTTCTGGGCTTATTTTCTGTAGTTCTGGAGTCCTTTGCAATATGAGCAATAGTTCTGCATAATTAAAGCCATGGTAGCCCATTGAAAATCACACCATTTACATATAAGTATGCAAAAAAAATCAACTTCCGAACAACGATTACAATTGTAAACCATACATTGAGTAACACCATTTACGTATAAATGCAGAAAAAGTGCTCAATCTTCTCATCTATTGATAAGTTAATATTTTTAGGGCTGAAATGATCAGAGATATTATTGAACTTCAGCATCTTGCACATAGAATAAGAGGCACGGCTTTTCATAGCTGATCTCAGCCCGTTCCCTATCTTCTCTTCTTCAAATCGTCATAGAGATACCAATGCAAGCCATTGTACGTGTAATAAGTATAGTTTCTTTTGACGAATCATAATTCACTATTGCCTTTAAGATATATTCATGGTGATCAAAATTCATCGACTTAGGAATGTGAATCATTCGTCCACAGTTCTTTGTAAGCATTCCAAGTAATAATCATTGGTGTAATCATCGGTATTGATGAGTAAATGATCCGAATATGGGAAAGATCTATCCATAGATTTTTCACAACGTTCGGCAGAAGATTCTTATAGCCGTTCATTTTTTACATCTTTTAACGTTTAGAAGCCATTTTTGAAAAGGATTGTCATTTTTATATTACGTAATACGTATTCATGCGTCTTACTTTTGGTGCATTCAAGACATCTTTCTATAATTACTAAGCTAGGATAACTCTCAAATAACTTTTCGGTTCAATCAATGCTATTTCAAATGCAATCCAATCTCATAATTGCCTTTGACCTTTCCTCTAATACAAATCTACCGCTTGGCAGTACGATCTCTTTTCGTAAAACATATTCTAGTTATGAATTTTACATTTTTCTAGAATTTGCAAACTTAATTTGTTAAAATTATTATTGCAATTTTTAATTGAGTTCTCACACGATGGATACAAAGTGAATCAGATGCGCAGGTATTTTATTCGATAGCAATTTTACTCTGGACACAAACTACCATTCAGTAAAATCGGAATACCTATTATTCACATCAAAATCGGAATAATTTTCTAAGTAAGAAAGGTGATTCTTATTCCTATTTCTTTTCCTATTTATTTCCCTTATTCCTGTCTATCAGGCTCTTCCAACTTTTCAACTGTCTGAAGTTCTTTTGATTCTACTTTGGAAGTTGATATAACTGTGAAGTCGTCTGAAGCTTCCTCTGCCTCTGTTATGTATCTTTCCCCTCCAATTTTCAGTATTGTTCAAATTTGACCGTGAAATATCATCAACCGCATCGTCTTGATCGGTAACACTTATACTACCAAACCCTCATCAGACACATAATCATATCGCTCACCTGACTTTAGTCGAATTTTCCAGAAAGATATTCAATCTGTCTTAGTAGACACAGCTTTTTTGTAGTTATAGTCTGGTATCTCTCTGTTTTCCAATATGAAAAATACGGACTCGACTGCAGCGGATGTTGCGATGACATTCTTCTATCCATAATGAGACATCAATATTGCCGTCCAGAAACCTAAATATGTAAATAGTACCTCATTTTTACAGGAAGAGCTTTACTCATATACGCGCTACTTGCACCTACAGTATCTTTTTGAGCAATCTCTTCGTCTTCTTGGTACAACACATTGACCCAGCTGGTCCAATTTGACGGAAAATCACCATCGTTATCATCGATAGCCTCGATATTCAAGTTGTCGATGGTATCACTGTCCAAGCATGTACCTTTTTTCTCATGTTTAGCATAAAAGAAATACTTTTATGATTCTGGAGGAAGTTCATCCTTTTCAGTTGAACTTAAGAAAGGACTCAACGCCACTACTAAAACTGATAATAATAAGTTACGAATGTTTTGAAGATATCATACACCTGACTAATTACTCGCAGATAAAATTGTCTCACTTTAGAGTTTTCATTTTTTAAGCAACTCCGTTTAGGTATTGTATATAAAAAATTGACTGACATCTAATGTTATAAGTGATTTTGAACAATTTAATTTACTATTTGATATGCAAACTACATAACACCTGCTCAAGTAATCTTTCAAGCCCGAACAGCGAGCAAACGTTCTTGCAACAGCAAGCAAAAATGCTTTCTTAAAATCTATGATTATCAATTTCGGAGTAGGTGCACCGCTTCTCAATACTTCGCCAAAGAAGTAACTCAGATGATTGACACCATATCGAACTGAAAGCATTTGGTAAATCGGAAAACTATTTTTACTATCGGCGAACATGAGAAGAGTCGTGATTTAACACCCTCAGCATATTTTATTTTATTTCCAAAACCAGTAGCATCAATTTTTATTCTAACCACTTGATTGTCATTTTTACTCACTTCCTCACTTACAAACTGCTTGCTTTTGTGAAAAGAAAAATTAGAAAAATAGATCTGTTTCTACGTTTCTGATACAATTTTGATACTTTTTTATTTCTGATTGGGGTCTTTCCTCCCAAACAACAGGGCTCCTTTGCTGTGGTAGGCAGAGACTTTGTTAAGGCGATTCTTTTCTTTTATTTCCTGAGTTTTCTTTTGTTCCTCTTTTTCCTGTGTTATATTCTGTTCCTTATATTTTATTTTCCTTTTGATTGCTTTCGTGCCATTTTTTTTGTTCTGTACGGTTAGAATTTCCTGTGTTAATTTCTGTTTCTGTTCTACTATATGAGTTGGTGACTAAATTTACACAATCACTTTCTTATATTATTTTAATTTGATTTATTTCGTTTTTTACACTTTCTCACTATTTCCTGACAATTTTTTTAATATACCTATTTTATCTTTATTACTATATTATCAATTACGTACATCAAATACTAGTATTTGATGTATGTTTTCTTTACAAACTTTGGTTTCTAATTCCTGCTCTACCTCGTACCTTTTTCTCGCAAACAGTCGACATTCCAATATTAGATGGACAGCCGTTTGATTAGTATCGGCATTGTACATGCAGCCTGCGTTATTATTGCATTTGAAACGGTTTAGATACTCGCTACATGCTTCATGTCCTGTTATGATCTGTGTGAATTCAAGATCTACATGGTTCTTCCTAATTATTTTGAATGCTATTGCGACATTGGGGAAAAAGATCTTAGTGTTTTGCCGTGCTTCCGTTCGTGTATCTTTCGTTCCATACTCCTATTGTTGTTTGTCTCATCTCGTTATTTACGAACGAGATCGGACACCGGTCATAGTGAGCTTTCGATTTCAGATGCATTGCAGCGTTTGTAGCAAGTTTGTCAGCCATTTCATTACCTAGTGTAGCCACATGTGCCTTTATCCAGAATAATTCAACCTCTTCTCCATCTTTTTTCTGTTGGATGATCCTTTTGCGAGTCAAAAACATCGTTATGTTGGGGGTTATAATTATATGGGTTTATAATTATCCTGATTTTTCCTGAAAAATCTTCCTGATGATCCTGAAACTTTTATGTTATCGTATTTTTTGGTGTTTTTTATAGCCCGGTTTATTGCATACAGTTCTGCTTGTTATACCGTACATAACCGCTGTAATTTGACCTTTTTACTGTCAATTTCTTTGCTACCCTTCCACACCGTAAATGCTGCTCCCACTTTATCCTTTATCTTACTTCCATCCGTGTAAATACAAATTTATTCCTTTCTTTTTCTTGCATTATTTCTGTTTGCTCCTCTATTATTTCATACTTAATATCTATTTATTCTGCCGGATGCGGTACTTCTAGCTTATCTTCAATTTCCCTGTCTTTAATCAAATCCCCTAGAGGCGTTCTCCTTTTAGTTTCATAAATTTCTGCCGGTTCTATCCTCATGTCCAGCGGCAGAATCCCCGAAAGAAACATTGTGACGTTCAGTGATACGGTTCTGTAAATTCTGACGATCTACTGGCAGAAACCTCTATGCAACCCATTGATAATCACACCATATAAGTATGAAAAAAATCAACTTCCTATTTTTGAATAGTTCGAAAGAATTCTGGGCTTCTTTCATATAGTTCTGGAGTCATTTGCAATATGAGCAATAGTTCCGCATAATTAAAGTAATAGCAACCCATTGAAAATCACACCATATATATATATAAGTATGCGAAAAAAAACTACTTTCGAACAACGATTACAACTGTAAACCATACATTGAGTAACACCATGTACGTATAAATGTAAGAAAAATGCTTAATCTTCCCATCTATTGATGAGTTAATATTTTTAGGGCTGAAATGATCAGAGGTATTATTGAACTTCAGCATCTTGCACATAGAATAAAAGATACGGCTTTTCATAGCTGATCTTAGCCCGCTCCCTATCTTCTCTTCTTCAAATCATCATAGAGATACCAACGCAAGCCATTGTAGGTGTAACAAGTATAGTTTCTTATCGAGGAATCATAATTGACTAAATATCCTTTAAGATATATTCATGTCGATCAAAATTTATCGTCTTAGGAATGTGAATCAGCTGACATTCGTCCACAGTTCTTTGTAAGCATTACAAGTAATAATCATTGGTGTAATCATCGGTATTGATGAGTAAATGAGCCGAATATGGAAAAGATCTAACCATAGATTTTTCACAACATTCGGAAGAAGGTTCTTGTAGCCGTTCGTTTTTTGCATCTTTTAACGTTTGGAAGTCATTTTTGAAAAGGATTGTCATTTTTATATTACGTAATACGTATTCATGCGTGTTACTTCTAGTGCATTCAAGACATCTTTCTATAATTACTAAGCTAGGATAACTTTCAAATCTAATGCAATCCAATCTCATAATTGCCCACGACCTTTCCTTTAATGCAAATCTACCGCTTTGGTGATACAAGCTATTGTACGTGTAACAAGCATGGTGTTTTTTTGATGAATCATAATTCACTAATTCTTTAAGATATATTTCATGGTGATCCAAATTTACCGTCTTAGGAATGTGAATCAACTCACATTCGACCACTGTTCTTTGCAAGCATTCCAAGTAATGATCATTGGTGTAATCATCGGTATCGATGAGTAGATGATCCGAATAGTGAAAGATCTATTCACACATATTTTCTCTCAAGTTCTCTTTTATTTTTGTCATTAAATCATAGAGGGAATCCTCCGCACTGCGCTGTGGAGTAAAGCCGTACTGTCTAGGACTTATTTTCGGAACTATATTCCATCTGATCCTTTTGATCAGCATTTTCTCAAAGATCTTTCCCATTACCGATAAAAATACAACCGGTCTGTAGAATCTAGGGTTACTGTAATCCGTTTTGCCTGGTCTCCTCAAAGTTATTATACTTGCTAGCTTCCACTGTTCTGGAAAGCATGCTGTTTCTAAGCATTTATTGATTATTGCCAAGAATAGGTCTTTGTTTGTATTTATGGCTTTTCTGCATATATCAGCAGTGAAGCCGTCAGGTCCAGGTGCTTTTTTAATTTTGAAAGGTCCTATCGAATAATTTCATTCCGACTCTGTAAATGGCGGATCGATTTTATCATTTACTCTTTCAATATTTGATTATCTAGCTCTATTTCTTATTTCTTTCTGCTTCTCTGTATCTTCTTCCGGCTTATCCTGCTGGAAAAAAGTTTCAGCCAATATTGGAATGGATTCCTTAGGGGTCAACGTACTTTCCTCTTTCCCCTATAGTTGATCTTCATACTGAGGAGATGTCTGTTTTAGGATCCTATGTATCATTTCCCAGAAGGTTTCCCTTACCTCTAGTCCTCTCTTACCTGGCAAAGAATTTCTTCCAACTTTTTTCTGTTTTTTCATTTTTTCTAATTTTTTATACTTTTTTATTCTTTCGGGTGTTCTTTTACTGCGTGTTTTCTTCTACGGGATTCCGCCATGACAATTTTGATATTCGCCATGCTCGCTTGCACCAAATTTCAAACGGGCTTGGAGAACATGTGATTTAAATTTGAATCGTACTCCTCCTGTTTGGCTTTACGTAAAACGTTACTACTGTAAAATGCTGGTGGCAAACAATCACCGTAAGACACTATTTTTAACAGCTTCCTCATTGCGCCAGGCACTGGCGCACATTCTACCATCTGTTAAAGAGCTAGTGACTCTTAAAGCTTTCTTTGTTGCGGCCACGTAACTCGGTAATTAGAAAATCAGCGAAGGTAGGAACAATTGTTTGTTGATAGCTCCCCGCGCTCGTGACACAATATTTCCTAATCACCGATTTACGCGGCGCCAACAACCTCTATGAACCTTTTTTTTGGTGTGTTCCAATTCAGAATTGTATTTAAGGAAAACACAGTGAAGCACAACAACTTTTTCTTATGGAGGCTTATTGTGAAGTTTTCCTCTCAGAATAGCTCCGCATTTCTTACACTTCGGTTTGAAGCAAAAGTAAAATTTTGCATTATTTAAATTTATACGGCCAAAATTTGAAGATGAAACAACAACGGAATTTTCTGTTGCCCTCATTAAAACCAATAATTACCAACACGGCTTGATAAACATATTATTTTAAGTGATTATCCAGAGGAGGAATGGCAACTTTAATATTATATCCTTAAAGTAACAAGAACTTTGATTTTTTTTAAATAATATTTTTAATCTATGCCGTTAATATCTATTTTAATTGTATTAAAAGTATTTATCAATACCATTTATTTATTTATATTATGTTCTACTAAAGCTACTTACTGGGTGACATTAACGTCCGGATATATGCGTATTAGGTCCTATAAAAAGTACTCGAAACTTTTATGAGTACGATACATTTTTTCGATACTACTTACGAGTACATTATCGATACTTTCTATTCGTACCGTGTCATTAATTAGGCCCCACGAATAGTACTCGATACTTTGAAGTATCGATACTGTTGTTTCGATACTGTTGTTTCGATACTTTAATGAGTACGATACTTTTTTTTCGATACTACTCATGAGTACAGTATCGATACTTTCTATTCGATGCCAAGTCCCTAATTGGACCAACACAATGAATAGACTAGACTACAATTACCTACTTGGTGGCAGGAGGCTAATTGAAATTTTGTCTTTTTTTTCTCGAACTGACTACGCTATTGACCTAGCAAGGTCTTAACAGCTTCACCGGACTACAAAAAATTTTGTCGTGTCGACAGTCGCATATTATTAAAAGATAGCAACCATATGAAAGCGCGAGCTAAGTGTACTGTGGTGCCATCTTTTAATGACAAACTAAATCTTGTGTGATTATGTGAAATGCACTAGTTAGTGTTGTCTCGAACAGCGTTAATAAATACCCAAAAATTGACTATTTTTTAGTCATTTCGGGTAAAAATATTTTTTACGAATACCTTTTTTCGTAAACACTTTGTGACTTTGGATCCTACAAAAGTGTTGGGGCACAAAATTTTCAATAAAAAAACATAGAAAATGATTATCATGGATGGCCATTGATGAGATATAGCGCTCTAAACACAACCTAAAATAGACTATTTTCTCGCCTTTTTCATCAAAAATTGATTTTCACAAATATCTCTTATGCTTCTTTTTACTTATGAGTAAAAGCAAAAAGTTGTAGAGCGTAAAATTCTCTTTAAATTAGTTGATGGGGACATGTTAAAATTAAATGTTCAGAAAAGTAGATATTTGCAAAAAACCTTATTTTCCAAAAATGACTGGAAATGCTGAAAAGGTGGGAAAATTATCGATGTTAGATCTTATTTAGAGCGCTTTATCTTAACAACGGCTGCCCATAAAGATCACCTCCACAACAATTTTTATAGAGAATTGTAGGCACTATAATTTAAGTTATTTTGTGACTCCAAAAATTTCCTAGAAAAAAGTTGCAAGCAAAAACCAAAAATTATCGAAAACAGGCGAAAATCTAGAATGTCTTCGTAACCGTAATTTTCACAAGAGGTTTATCGAAAGAAAAGTTGTAGAAAATTTTTAAACTTTTTACCCCAACTACAAGAATTCATGCAAAGCCAACAAAAATCCTACAATACTTTTTTATACAGCATTTAAGAACATAAAAGTTTCATTCATTTCTTCTCGAGCCAGCTTATTACCTTGACATAACAATGCATTGAAGAGTGCAAAATTTTATATTTCGGATTTGGACAAGTAACACAGAACACCTCATATGGCGTTTGCAATCTCTTGATTCATAATATTCACCATGTATTTTTTGTCATGTTATGTCTGAATTTTGAAATTGTAAGACAACTATTTTGAATATTTTTTTGTTTATATTGAGTTGAATTTTTCCATACTAATACGTAAATGGTGTGTGATTTTCAATGGGCTGTCATGGATTTAGATATGCAAAACTATTGCTCATATTGTAAAGAATTTCAGAACTATTGAAAATAAGCCCAGAACTCCTCTGTCACGACCTTTGTATGCTGCATGAAATTGGCACCTCCATATCTCTTATGCCCTTGTGGTCTTTAATATGGAGAACTATTTTTTTAAATTTCAGGAACTTCAGAACTATTGATTTGTATATTAGAACCCATCTTTGTTTCACGATTCCGATCTCTTTGTATGCCAACTTTACAGACATTGAAAACTGCTTAGAGAACTGTGTATGCAACTGAACCAGGTGGCTTAGTATGTTGTTGACATAGGCATTCATAGTTCATGGTATCACTCGATTCACTTTAAGTGGCTAAATCGCTCTCAGCCCCTAAATATACTAAAGGCACATGATCGGTTGATACTATTAATTCCTTTATGTTTAATGTATTTTCTGGTCCTTACTCAGTAAAGTAATGAACCACAATTGATCTAGACGTTGTAAATAGTATTCTTCTAATTTTTCCGGTAGTTCTAGAGATGACAACTAAAGAATAAACAATCTCTTGAGCTTTATGATATTAGCGTAGACAAGACCAACGAATGAGTGTACAAGTATTACAAAACATAGATGTATAGAAGTGTCCAAGATAGAATAGCTTTAAATATTTATGGACTATTGTATATTGTGTATGAAATTCAAATGAGGAAAAATAAATGTATATAACTTTGACGGTGGACATCTAAAGCGGGGCTTTCGTTAGTGACATACAAAAACCCTTCGTAATATTCATGTACCTATAAGTTTTATTTATGGCGACAATAGGGTTCTTGGGCATAATAACCATGAAGACCTTTTAAAAATAAAGGTATTGTTTATTATATTTAAAAATCTTAATTTTTTTTAATCTTGCTCTTGTTCGTACGGTTTGCCCAAAACATTTTCTTTTTGATGTTGTTAACTGAAATGTTTTACGACCGGTCGCCTGTCTAGGCGACCATCGTTTGGATTTCCATGTTTGTGTTCGACCGTCGAAAACTGATTAGCTATCATCGTTGCATTTAAAACCTTCGACAACTACCTTACAAATATAGGTATATACAAAGTCATATAATTATTAAGTATTTGATATAATTTTATATTTAGTGTCAGGTAACTCATATTTCGGCAACTACAAATGGAATTATTATACCATAATATAGCTACATTTTAATTCATCTCTTTCTTCTTCCTAGCGTTCTCTCGACCTGGTGCCAGGGTCCGCTTTTTTACTTAACTTTCTCCACTCTGCGCGCTCTTCGGCATCCTTTTCTGTGAGGTTGTTCTCCTTTATGTCCGCCCTCCCCACGTCCAGCCAACGCTTTTTGGGTCTACCGTGAGACCTTGGACCTTGTACAGTGATGTTGCGACATCTATTTTCTACGTAGGATGATGCATTTATATATCAGGTATTTTAATTTCACCGGTATCCTCTGATCACATAGAATGCCAGTGACCTCATGCCATTTCGCCCAGACGGCGCCTATTCAGGATTGGACGTCGTGAATGATTGGTCCGGACTCGTGTATCACAGAACCTAGGTATCTGAAGCTGCTGGTCTTCGCGAAGCTTTCGTTACCAATTTTTAAGTGTTGGGGTCCGTGTCTTCGCAACTTGAGTGCTAGACCACCGTTCTCAGGCGCCTCATTCCACCGGTTTACCCTGTCCTCCAGTTTCTGCTTATTCTCGTCCGTCAACGCAATGTTCGTCTACGTACATCATTAACCGCGATGATGATTCGTGGTTTTTTACGGAGACAACTTGAAGCACTACGCTGAACAGAAGAGAGCTTAGAGCTGAGCCCTGGTGGACACGAACTGTGATTGGGAATGGGCGAGTATCTCCAACGGCAGTCTTCACTACGGATTTCGAACTATGGTACATGTTTCGGATAAAGTCAATATAAATTTTACATTTTAATTACTTACATTTAAAAAAATTGGTATAACATTTTTATTGTGAAATATCTATAGGCGTGAGTAAAACTGATAGTTGGCGTTGCGATATAGGCCGTGGCGTGTGTGAGACGTAGCGACGCGATGCCATGCACAAGCGACTGTGCGCAATCTGTCTTGACGCACTGAACTTGCATACCTACACTGTAATTTGAGAATCTGAGGTTCGTTCGATTTGAACAATTTCGATGTTTCACATCTGCCAGGCGTTCCGTGACTACTCACATTTTTAAAATAGTTTCTTTAAATTAAACGCGTTTACTAATTAAGCATTTGTTTATTATAATAAACAAGAACTAAGTTCAAACCGCAAAACTCAATGGATTCATCATCTTTAATATTGAAAATAAATTTAGTATTTCCCCCATTGTCTACGTTGGGAGTTAGAAACGATCGTCGTCCGATGACTATTGGCCAAAGTTGCTATGCGATATTAACATAAAACATCAAAACTCGCATTAAAATGTCCAAATTAAGCCGACTTCCCTTGAACATTCCCCTACAGTTTTGTCTACGGCGCGGCGCAGTGAATAGATGCGGCAACAAACGCCGTATGTACTAATTCATAAGATATTCGCGTCTAAAAATACATATTTACATTATCTCCTTAAATTAATAAACACATTATTTAATGAGCATTTAGTAATAATACTTTTTAAGTGTTACAAGAATTAACTAAACATTGATTTATATTCAATGTTTTTGTAAATACCAATAATTATAAATAACCGTCTTTTTAATAAAAATTCGTTATAGCTTTGGAAAATATTTTAACTTAAACTATTTCTCTAAGCTATGGTTTAACTTTTGAGTCATATTATTCACTGCTCTCATTTTCGGCGAACAATGTTACAGATGCAACGACTACATTTCCAATTAAATTTGCGACTTATCGCTTAATTACTTTCAAAATTACGAGTAAAATGAAAAATTTCAAGTTATATTTCTTTTGGCACGTCAGATAAAATGATGCGAGTAAATTTTCATAATGCGTGCGCACACTGTCATGAAAAACCGACACCCTGAAGCTATTACGATGCGCGCGCATACTGTCACGAAAAACCGACACCCTGAAGTTATTAGGATGCGCGCGCACATTGTCACGAAAAACCGACACCCTGAAGTTAACTATAGTCAACATTTTGTTTCTTTGTATTTCTTTGTATTAAAACTTTTCAATGTATTAAATATCTTTTTTCTATTGTTAGTGTCGTTTTTTCTACAAACGTAGAATAAGGCAAAGGAGTTTTTGGCAGGCTTTTAGTTTGTCTTGTAGTGGATTTTATATTTTATTCATAATCGTGTGTTATTTGACTCTATATTTAGTAAATTTGGTGGTGTTTTATGTAATACAGTTAATTTATTGTGAATGGAAAATAATACCACGGAGGATGAAATTCTGAAATTTCACAAAAACTTCCTGGAAGGTTGTTCACTTTAATTATTTCACTAATATCTCCATCTCCATCTCCACTGATCAATAAAACACTTTTTCGGAGTAAGACAATTTTATTGTTAAACTCGTCGACAGGTCATTATTTCGGCGTGCATCTTGACACCCTGATTCAACATATTTAACATTTTGTACAGCGCCATCTCTTGACGGCTAGCGGTAAAACAGGTTAAACATTCCGCCCACCATGGACAGCAATGTCCATCAATTTTTACAATACAATATAACCTCAAATGTAAAACACGAAATATCTGTAAACTTAACGTTCTACTTATAGCTAGCCGCCCACCATGACATATAGTAGAACATAATTTCCTCTCGACAAGTATGAAATGAATGAGTACAAAAATACAAAATGGATAGTATTGTTATAGACAAATAACAAATAGACGTGAATTACTGATGATAATGAATAATTTCATAAATGACTGCTAAGATCCAAACACATTTTTTTTTGTTAAGTTGTTATCGGTAAAATAATTAATTTTGATACTGGTCTTGTGATTTCGTTATTTTTACACTTAATAGTTACAACACGAGTAAGATTGTCCAAACCCGGATGTTTTTTTACTATGATTCCGTGTAACCAATTCGCTGGAGGAAGACCGTCTTCCTTCACCAGGACAACATCTCCAATATTCGGTTCAGGTTTACAGTGTGCCCATTTATATCGATGCTGCAATTGAGTTAAATATTCTAAAGACCATCTTCGCCAAAACCCTTGTAACATTTTTTGTGTTAAATTCCACCGTTTCAAATTACTTATCGATGAATTTTCATAATTTAAATCGGGCACAATTATCAGAGGTTCACCTATAAGAAAATGTCCAGGTGTTAATGGACATGCGTCTTCTGGATTATGAGAGAACTGAGAGATTGGTCTTGAGTTAAGACAGGCCTCGATTTGAGCTAGCAATGTTGACATTTCCTCAAATGTCAATGTGCTGTTTCCTATTATCCTTTTCATATGGTATTTGGTGGACTTAACACCAGCCTCCCACAATCCTCCAAAATTTGGAGCATATGGAGGTATGAAGTGCCAAGTCGTACCATTCATAGCCAAAAAATTAGCTATTTCAGAATCTACCGACGACCTTTCAGCGTTAAACAGCCGACGCAGTTCTTTCGCGCTGCCCACAAATGTAGTCCCGTTATCACTCCATAAATCTGATACTCGACCACGTCGGGCCACAAACCGTTTAAATGCCGCAAGAAAACTCTGTGAAGTCATATCGCTAACGACTTCCAGGTGAATAGCTCGAGTCGACATACACACAAATAGGCAGATATATCCCTTAGTGGAACGATGGCCGCGACCTTTAGTAGCTCGGATACTGATTGGACCAGCATAATCAACACCACTGCACTGGAAAGGCCTTTGAGCAGATACCCTAGACTTAGGTAGTTGGCCCATCATTTGTTGATTTAATTGTGATGAATATCGAATACAAACGACACACTTACGAACATATTGCCTTACGAGTGTTCTTGAACTTATAATCCAATATTTCGACCTTAAATAGTTGAGCATTAATTGCGGCCCGCCGTGCATAGTCCTCTCGTGTGCCTCCGCAATTAACAGGTTGGTAAAATGGGATTTATGAGGAATCAAAATAGGGTGTTTCATATTTTCCTCAATAGATGCCCGATGCAAGCGACCCCCAACTCTCAAGATTCCATCATCATCAAGAAAAGGATTAAGTGAGGTAAGTCTACTATTCTTATATAACTTGTTCTTATTTTTTATAGATTCTATTTCATCTCTAAAACACTGAAGTTGGCAAAGTTTTACACAGGTAAGTAAGGCTTCATTCAATTCGTTGGTAGTTAACCAATTAGTTATTTTATTTTTATCATGATTTGATACCTTTGATCGCAAAAATCTTCTACAGTAAGCTATCACTCTTATTAATCGATTGAATTTAGAAAACCTTGTAAGTAGACTATAGTCAATTTCTGCTATAGTAGTATGACATTTTATCTTTATTTTTCTCTCTTCTAATGTAGTTTCGTTTATATTCCCCTTATCATAATTGATTTTTTCCTTTTGCAACCATATCGGCCCCTTTTTCCACAGTTGCATATCAACACACTCCAAGGCACTTATTCCACGAGATGCGCAATCTGCTGGATTTTCCGAAGATGATACGTGTGACCATTGACTTCTATCCATGATAGTCAGTATTTCAGAAACCCGATTTGCGATGAACGTTTTCCAACGACTAGGGTGGCTACTTAGCCATGATAAGACAACAGATGAATCTGTCCATGCGTATACGTGTTCCTTGGGAACATTTAAAACTGTAGCTACTCCTTGTAAAAGTCTTACCAGTAAAACTGCTCCACAAAGCTCGAGTCGTGGAATTGATACTTGTTTAATGGGAGCAACCTTTGTTTTAGAAGCTACCAAGTTTGTATGAATTCTACCATCTTGACTGATGATACGGACATATACCACTGCGGCGTACGCCACATTGGATGCGTCTGAAAATCCATGCAATTCCATGACTCTGTCCTCCTTGCTTGAATTGATCCAACGAGGTAAACGAAACTTGACAAGATGGCATAGGTTCTTACGAAAGTTGAGCCAATCTGTCAGCAGAGATGAAGGCAATTCTGCATCCCATTCAATCCCAGTCATCCAAATCCGTTGAATAAATACCTTTGCCGTGATGATCGTCGGCGCTAACCATCCAAGAGGATCAAAAAGTCGCGCTATATCCGAAATGACCTTTCGTTTTGTTACAGGGAAGTCTAAAGCACTGAGTTGAATAGTATACACAAACTCATCCTCGTCCTTATCCCAAGTTAATCCTAATATTTTTGAAATAGCATCTGTTTTTATTTCTATATTCCCTTGTGCCCGTGGAATTAGTTTACCATCTTTTATAAATTTCAATAATTCTTCATTGTTACTTGCCTACTTTTGCAGCTCAAATCCTCCGCGTTTGAGCAACTCCGTTATTTGTTTACAAATTTCTACGCCTTCTTCTACAGTTTGACAGCCTGACATAAGATCATCCATGTAAAAATCAGACATAACACGATACTGAGCTAACGGAAATTTAGAGCCTTCGTCCCGAGCTAATTGCTGCAAGGATCGTACTGCCAGATAAGGCGCCGATGACGTTCCAAACGTTACTCGTAAATGACGTAATGCTTGAAGTTCGTCGTCAGGACTTTCACGCCATATGATGCGCTGGAAATCTCTGTGATCCTTAGATACCTTAATTTGTCGATACATTTTGACGATGTCAGCTACCATGCAGATAGGATGACAACGCCAACGCATGATAATGTGCCGAAGTTCAGGCTGAAGAGAAGGACCCACCATTAAATCGTGATTAAGAGATACACCATTACTACCTACGCAGGAAGCATCAAATACAATACGCAACTTAGTTGTACTTTTTTCATTACGAATAACGGCATGGTGTGGCAAATATACAGCCTCTTCTTTATCGTCAACATTTACTATATCCATATGGTTGAGAGCTATATATTCATTTATAACTTCCGAATATTGAGCCTTGAAATCAGGATTTTTTAGGAATCGCCTTTCTAAATTTAAAAATCGCCTTATAGCAATTTCCTTGGATCCACCGTATTTACATGTAGGATCGCTAGATCTAAAGGGTAAATTAACAATATAACGACCAGTTTCATCACGCCTTGTCGTTGACATAAATATCTCTTCGCATTTTTGCTCTTCAGGAGTCAAATAATTTGACTCACAATTACTATTGGGCCCAGATTCTAGTTCCCAGAATTTTTTAAGTAATGCATCCTCTTCTTTATTAGTAGAATGCAATGCAACTATATTATTTTGGCACGCCTCGCTTTGGTTGATTTCACCTAATTGACCAGATAAGATCCAACCTAGCCTGGTATTTTGTGCAATGGGTTGACCAGGTGGACCTTTGTTTAAACCTACTAACAAAATCTGGCTGTAAACTTCTGCACCTAATAGCAGATCTATCTTGTTCGGAGTATCGAACGACGGATCTGCTAAAACCAAAGACGAGATTGTGGTAAAATCATTTGCCATTATTACCTTTCTTTCTGGTAAAATTGTTGTTAATTTCCTTAAAACATATGCCTTAATAGTAATACTAAAGCTGGGGTCAATACGTGATCTAACCTTTAGGAGAACCATTGAGTTTAATGAAATCATTGATCCTCCCTTGCCACCGCCTAACCCTGAAATCGATCCCCTTATTGGTCTCTTTTTAAGACCTAAGAGCTGGACTGCGGACTCCGTCACAAAAGAAGCCTGAGACCCTTGATCTATCAAGGATCTTAATACTATAACAGTACCGCTCTGTGATTCTGTTGAAACTAAAGCAGTAGCCAGTAATATCTGGCTATGATTGTTAACACAACAATTTACAATATTTGTGGACTTACTCTGACTTGATGCGGTTGTAGCGGAACTGTTTCCCTCTACAACTGGTACAGTACTGACACTGTCATGAACCGATTTGGAGATATTTTTGTGATGAAGAAGCGTATGATGCCTCTTGCTACATAAATGACATTTAGTGGATTGACGGCAGCTATTTACGCAGTGGTTTACACCTAAACAATTATAACACAAACGATTCGTTTGGACAAAATTACGTCGCTTATCCTTATCGAGACTAGCAAACATCTTACAATTGGCAAGTTTGTGGTTCTGTTGACATAATATACAGAATAATGCTGATACATGAAGCGATTTAATTGGAGCATTACGATTAGGCTGATTACGTTGGGATTTGTTATCTAAAAATTCTAAAGCTCTGAATCTTTGTTCAAGAAATGATCGAAATTGATTCATCGTAGGCAAGTCTTCCGAATGATCACTGATCTTTATTTCCCATTGTTTACGTGACTCACTATCTAATTTTAAACATAATACATATATAATCATAATGTCCCAATGTTCAATCATGATACCTAAATTCTTTAAAGCATGCAGACATTCGTTAGAAGTATCTAATAATTCCTTAAGAGAGCTTGATGACTCGGTTACAATATTTTTTTGACTCATAAATCGTTTTAGTATACAATTCGCTAAATATTTTTTATTGTTATATCTATTTTCTAACTGAGACCAACATATTGCATAATTACTACTAGTGATAGGAATGTGGCGTAAAAGACTTTCAGCTTCTCCTGATAAATGCGTTTTCAAATAGTGCAATTTTTGAACATCGTCTAGATTGCTATTATTGTCTATTAAAGATTTAAATAAGTCGCGAAAACTTATCCATTCAGAATAATTTCCAGTAAACATTGGTAACTCAATCTTTGGCAATTTGACAGAAGATATATCCTTGGAAGAACTTAATTTGTTATATGAACTATTATTTGAACTTTCCGAATTAATAGCTTTTTTTAATGCTTCTTTTAGTTCAACCTTATAATCAGTAAATAGTTCTTCTGTAATTTCGTATAAGTCTTTTGTATTGTATTCTGATTTCTCGAGTTCTGATGACTTAATAGACGTTACAATTTTAACGTGATTTTCAGAAAACACCGACCAATTGGCTTCCAAGTTCTCAAGTCTGGTCTCAATGTAGGAAGTAGTTAATCGCTCTTTCGGTGATTTCTTAAAGTTAGATTTAGCCTTGCTAATAGTAGCGTATAAATTAAATTGTAAATTACTGAGCGATTCCATTTTGTGAATACAAATTTTACAAGTCTCTGGAACTTTTCTTGAAATTATTCCAAGGTCAAAGCTTCTAACAAAGTTCAAAATAAAAAGTACTCACAGATTATCACTTCACTCACGTCACGACAGTATACGGAGGTCTCCCCCCGCACCGCAACTGCTGCGCACGCCTACCCCCGCGCACAGGTACGACCGTTGACCGCTGTCCAAGTTGCGCTGCCGCCGACGTAGATCCCCCGTCACCGTCGTGATGCACTGTCGCCGTTGCGCCACCCTCACCGTCGTGGTTACGCCCACTCACCGTCACGACGCTGCCGTTGCTGTTGCCGTCGCGGTTGCGCACCCTCACCGTCGCGATGCTGCCGTCGTGGTTGCACACCTCACCGTCGCGATGCTGCCGTCGCCCTCTATCCGACTCGAATGGACCACTTTGTTCACTTTAATTATTTCACTAATATCTCCACTGATCAATAAAACACTTTTTCGGAGTAAGACAATTTTATTGTTAAACTCGTCGACAGGTCATTATTTCGGCGTGCATCTTGACACCCTGATTCAACATATTTAACATTTTGTACAGCGCCATCTCTTGACGGCTAGCGGTAAAACAGGTTAAACAAAGGTTCTAACAAGAGATCCACCATTCTCACCGTCCATTGAAAGAAAACATTGACACTGGCAAGTGCTCCTGCGGAGCCCAAACAAGGAAAAGAGGAAGAATAAGGCGAAATATAACATTTTTTAAATTATTTTTATCTTGTTAAGCAAAAGACATGTAACTTCTAACGTGTGTACACATACTTTTTTTATTTTTCCTTCATCCTAATATTTTAATCATTTCCCTAGAAGGTTCTAACAAGGGATCCACCATATTATTAGAATATTGGAATAATCATACATACGACCCTTGTAATATTATTGTATTGTAACGTCCATTGAAACATAGCATTGACACTGGCAAATGCTTCTGCGGAGCCAAAACAAGAAAAAGAAGAATAATAAGGTGAAAAATAAAAAAAAATGATTTTTATCTTGTTAAGCCAAAGACGTGTAACTTGTAACGCGTGTACACATACTTTTTTAAATTTTTATTTAATTTACTCCATCCTAATATTTTAATAATTTTCCTGGAAGGTTTTAATAAGAGATCCACCGTATTGTTAAAATATTGGAATAATCATACGACGCTTCTAATATTATTATATTGTAATGTCCATTGAAACAAAACGTTGACACTGGCAAGTGCTTTTGCGGAGCCAAAACAAGAAAAAGAAGAAGAATAAGTTGAAAAATAAAAAAAATAAAATGATTTTTATCTTGTTAAGCCGAAGAAGTATAACTTCTAACGCGTGTACATAAGTACACACATACTTTTTTTAATTCAATTTACTTCATCCTAATATTTTAATCATTTAATATCGTTGTGATTTGAAACTCGATGAAATGAAAAAGCATCATAAAAAAGGGAAACATATACGTTTTAACGTATGAGAGAATGAGATAGAATACATTATACAAGGTTTTTATAATTTTTTCACTTCTATACACGTTTTTGCTTTCTAATTTTCATGATTTTTGTTTATATATAGCCGTGTTGACATTATTTCATAATATATGAATTCGCTCGCTTATAAAACTTACGCCTTGTTGAAACAACAAAGTATATATTTTATTCAGCTACTTCGAGATACTTGAACAATATAATAATTATCATTTATCGTTGCAGGTTTTATGTTGCGGAAGGATCCGAGGGGACGCGAACCAATAAGTTATCAAGTTACGGTTAACTGTTGAAATAATATATTAGAATTTTTTTTTATTGAAGCACGACAAAGTGACTACTGCACTATGCCTGATGTTAAGCATAGTACAATCCAAAAACATCGGCAACCACCGATAGACAGATTATCCATCGCCGGTCGCCGCTGTCATGCCGGCCATAATGACGAAAGTCACCCGGTACTGGATATGCACAGACTGATCCCGAAACGCGACATGCAGAAGCGAGTCACTATCACAGGATTTTTCACCATATACATGGTGTTTGCGACCCAGTCGGGCTGTAAAACCCTACCACCCCGCTATCGCCATTGCCTCGTTCGTTGATCAGCAGGGTGCACCACGTGCAGGTGAGGTTGGCTTGGGTGTCTCAAGTCTTAAGATGTTACTTGACACCCCTTACACCCCATACATACATTAATACCTATACTAATACTAAAGAGTGTTTATGTATATAAAATGATATTTTAAATACTGTTATAGAACTGTATACTGTTATAGTCCAAGAAGAGATCATATCGAATTGGCAATATAGAGTGGTGATTGCAAATTGATACAATTCACTACTCACTGCCTTGACTTGTTATATGAATGAGCATAGTATAAAAGTCGCCAAGATTTGTCAGTTATGATTTAGATACAATTCAGAAAGTTGTGGTAATTACAAAGTCCGTTAAATGTCTTAAGATTAGGCAATCACATGCTTGACAAAATAATCGAACGATTTGATAGCAGACTCCTTCTCCATCAAGCCCAAAAGATCGAATGGACATGTACAAAGATATCCCAAAGCATTATGTGCCCTAGTTTCTTTGTGCTAAACCTCGGGCTTTCTTGAAGCGAATATTAAAAGTTTTGCATATATGTGTTATCGCAGGGGCAAGTATTATCTGTACATATAATAAGAATGTTAATCCAAGGTGTCTGTACTTTTTCGATTTTCGAGAAAAAAATTGTTGCAGATGTCTAAAAATAAATAATGTCTATCTGTTTGTATGGCCACGTATTATTGCTAAAACACTGAGTTCACGATGAAACCTCAGCAAGAAATTCATAAAGCCTATCCTCAGGAGTAACTAATTTTTTGTTTCATTAAAATCGGTCCACTCTATCAAAAGTTATTGTAATTTGTATGACGATTGGAGTTAAGTACAAGAGAAGAAGAAGCACCAGTGAAGAATGTTTCAAAAAAAAAAATTTTTTTTCAAAGAACTTTCGCTGCGTGTTAGCTTTAGTCTAAAGTAACTATTCCATGCGAACGAAGTCGCGGGCAGAAGCTAGTTGTTAATAATCTTAAAGTGATTAAGATACTCCTTACATTACCCATACCCAGTTAATACTTGTGTTATATGGAATGAAAGAACAATACATGTACGTAATTTTACGTACATAAGTGTACACGGGTACACGTGTAATAGTGTATTTACCGTAAAAAGAGTTTCAGATTCTCAACCTGAGGGTGGTAGCCAGCAAAGCGGACTTAGAAAACCATCATGCAGATAACTTAGCGGAATAATAACTCCATATATTTAAACCTATCATCGATTTGTTGAAATAGTTTTCGTGGGCGTAGTGATGTCCTATTATGGAGCCAAAAGGTCGCATGTTCAATTTTCGCGCATGAATACCTTTTGTATAATGGGCATTATTTTCTGTTCTATAAATGACCATTAAATGTATTAAATGCAAAATTAAGCTTGTATTGAAAATGCTGTATGTATATAATAAATTTAAACATAAATCAACGTACGTACGTACATATTTATTTTACAATGACTGCTCCTAAAAAGTTGGAATCATATAACCGAGTTATATGTTTATGCAGAATTTATATAAATATAAAGTTACGCTTTACTTACAAGTTACATTATTATAGTACTAACGACCTTTAAGAGTCCCACTGTTAGGATAAAGATCTGTTATTGAGGGAAATAATCAAGGGCATAATTACCACGCCAGCCCAAGAGGTATTGGGGATTGCAAACTCCGAGATATCCGCAGTTTTATGTTTTCCTATACGGCTGTACTACAAGAATCTTCCTCAGGTTCAGGTTTTCATATGATGTTTTCTTTCACCGTCAGCCGAAAGTGTTATGAAGTTAAATTTGCGAATGTACGCGAATACTAAACAATTCGTTGGTATTGCCGGGTAAATTAAATAATCGGACCTCGAGTTGACATTCTATCGATCAGCCACTCTACCACCACTACATTAGGACACGTCCCAAAAATAATAAATTATATTATCGAATAAGTTATTTCAAATATCCGATATATTAGAAAAAAAAGAAAAATATCAGTGGCTGCATAAATAAAAACTGTGACAATAGCGCAATCATATTTAGAAATCCTTCAACGTTGATACTAATTAACAGTATCCCGCGGTTTCCCTTGCGTATAATTTTTCACACACTCGGCTACTCAAAAAGCGGACTGCACCAGACGATCCGATCAATCTATTATTTCGTTCTTGTTTAGTATACTTTCCGACTCATTATTTATATGATTTATTATGTTTCTAAGGCTCATAGCGTGATATTAACATAGCCTATAAAATTCGTCAATAATAAAAAAAAAAAAATATACTATAAAAACTGACTTGTATTTCTGGAGCAAATTCAAACAAAAAAATAACGAATAATCGAGAAATTACATAAATACATAACCTTCGTTTTTATGTTAAACGAATAGTACATTTCCAGTCCCCTAAAAGCGTTATTGTTCAGCATAAGAATACCATGTGACAAGACCCGGCGATAAGCACGAACTAATCCGTACATATTCTTACAAAGCGAGCACAGTTCTCGCTCGTAAAGTTTACGATCCACCGCATCTGTAGGAAGGATGTCCTCTACGTCACACGACACATGAGACAATGAGCGTCACAGACCTTAGTACAGATAGAAGGGGATTTTGCTATATGGTATTTAAGTTTTTCCAAAAATATTTTATACTTCCTTGTAGGCAGTCAGTAGTCAGTTTGGACGCGTGACCGCCTGAGAAAACTGTGTGACGCCGGATTTTTGTAGCAGTTTTTATAAAAATGTTTTCACTTCTTTCGTATGATCATAATCACGCACATATTTTGTATGTTATGCAGTAGTAAACATACACAGTGTACCTGATATCAAGTTATCATTGCAACTTATACCTATATAGGAGCGAATATAAACATAAAACTATGTATTCAACGTCATCGTTGTAAATGTAGTCAAGGGTTGTTTACGTTTTCCTTACTAGAATTTGCTGTCTGTCTCTATCTGCGTCTAATCTAATGTACAGTGTACCTATATACAACAATGGACTATTGATAGCCAACTTTGAAAAATAGAATGCGAATACACATCTCCAAATAACAAATAGAAGATCTTGCGAAATAACTACCGCTAAATCACTAATGTTAACACAAATATTTGATATATACTTTTCTTGATCATAATTACATTCAAAGTACTTTTTAGAGCGGAATAAAATTTTAAAGAAAACAATTCAAAAATAAAATATGTGAATTAACATATATGTCGTATCTATACACTAACTAATACTTGATTTATGACAGTAGACATTGAGGAGCCTGTTCGGGAGTGACGCGTGTGCATTTCCTCGGAACACGGGGGTTGACTGAACCGTGTCTGTCGCTCTCTGAACTGACTGATGATGGAATTTTTGCTATTTTGTCGTCAAAAGGAACAGAGGCTTTTATTGTATAACCCTTATAGTTATAATAAGAGATGTGGTATATGAATCTCTTTTGTTGCTAACGTTTAAAGAGTTCAATACACACAGTAAAAACACATGAGATCTTGAAGACGAAGTTGGGTGGATGTTTCTATATTAATTTTTAAATAGGCTTCTATTTTTAGATAGACTTTAATCATTTTTTTAGTGTTACTCATCACAAACTTGGATCTTATCTAAAAATACGATATTTTCATTTAATATATGATTGTTAAAGTTTTAACAAAATAGATATTAATAATCACTACACATTCAACGATGTATCTTTTTGAGAATTGGGGCAAACGGTGTGATGCGCATTCGAAGGGGTGTAGATAGCTATGGATAACTATGTTAACAAAGACATTATTTAGAGTATATTTTTGTTTTGAATTTTTCCAACGCAGACGTAGTCGCAGGTATAAGAATGTGTATAATATCTAAAGACGGAGCCGAAATACGACTTGATAAAATACCTTACAATGAGTTTCAGTTAGTTAATAATAAATAATAGCATGAGAAGCATGCTGTTGCAAAATAGATCAACGAAAAAATAGCGAACTCTCTACGGAATTAGAAAGAAAATATATGACTGGCGTTGACATAAACATAAAGTTTTTAGCACGCGTAAAGTATTAAGAGATTTTTTTTTTTCAAATTTATTCACCCTTCGATTTTGGGAAGTTCAAAGTTTCGTAGAAATTCATGCGACTAATGCGTAGGGAGTCCAGAAAGTTAAGGGTTATGTTTGCATAACGTTCGAACTGAATATATAATCTACACAAGTCTTAAGCTATTACTTTGGTAGACGGAATTCTATAGCTTATGTTCGGTATCTTAATCAGACACCTGTAATTCAATTGTTAACTACCGAATACTTTAATTTAGACTTTCTTAAACGTTCCAATTTTTTTTTATTTTAAGTTTTTTGGATTTTAATCTTTAAATCGAGTTTTAAAAAATGAATGAACATGTCGATTTTTTGGATTTTTTACCTATTTTAAATTCCTATACATTCTTCAACTTTCAAGCCCAATCTGGTAATGAGATTTTACTAATTACTATTTATTTTTGATTTTTGGAAATTTGAAATCAACAAGAGAATTGAGAACTTTTTTTTATGTCAATGGAGGCAAACGAACAGGCGGGTCACCTGATGTTAAGTGATTACCTCCGTCCATAGACACTTGCAACACCAGGGGAATCGCAAGTGCGTTGTCAAACTATGTTTGTGGGAACGGGTCTGTGGGAGGGAGTGAATGGAGGGCTGAGGGTAGGAAAGGTGGTCCTCCAGCACTCTCACTAACCGAACGAAACGCAACAATGAAAGCACTGTTACTTCATGTCAGTTTTCTGTGAGAGAGTGGTACTACTGCAGGCGTGTCCACCCATTCATGCTGAAACCAGTAATAGCTTCCGCGTGGCTCTACCACCTACCAAAAAAGAAAAAAACTAAAGAAGGTCTAATGAAACACCCCATATGTAGTCTTGAATATTTTTTTTCAATCTATCTACGCTATTAACCTAGCAAGTTCTTAACAGCTTCACTGGACTACTTAAAATGCTTTATTATAATTCATGCACCCCGGTATACCGTGATGCGTGAATTGTATGCCATAGCTAACGCGTCACCCCTGATGAATCGTTGTAAATCTGGATCCCACTATCTCGCAAAAGTATATGTAGGTAGTGTCGGACGTTAAAAGCACAATTTGTTATACCTTTTGTGTTGTTACCGTAGAACGTTCACAGTTTGTTTGTAAGAGAAATGAGGTTATGAACGAGTGAACAAAAGTTATGAGGGTGCTTAGTAAACTTGAGTGGCCTCGGGACTGTTTAGTGAAGACTGAAGACTATCATTTGTTCTCTTATAGCATAATTTCTTATCATTGTTTATAAAACGAATATATATGAATGTTACTTTCGTTAGAAAAACAATATGTTAGATTATGGAGAACAGTATTAAGTCTTAGGATGCCGACACACAGGCGGTATGATGTTAACTGATCACCGCCGTCCATACACACTTGCAACACCAGGGGAGTCGCAAGTGCGTTGCCAACCTGTATGTGAGGGGAAAGGGTAAGTGAGGGGTATTGGGAAGGGGTATGTGGGGGTTAAAGGGAGGAGTGAGAGAAGCGTAGGTGTTCCTCCGGTGCTCTCACTGACTGAACGATACGCAACAATGCAAGCACTGTTACTTCACGTCGGTGTTTCTGCAAATCAGGTGGTTATACCCCGGACGGGCTGACCCATTCATGCTGAAACCAGTAATGGCTGAGGCGTGGCTCTATCATCTACAAGTGAAAACACTTTTCTTGCAACATATACTTATTTCGAAAAAATTACCAAAATTTGTTAAGATTTTAAATCTACGAAAGATTTAGCAGACTTTTATGTTATGGAAAACTATATTATCCATATATTAATACGTGAAGCAAATTTTTTGTATTCCTTTTTAACCTATTTCCCGTCAACGGGTGTAGAAAGCTGTTTATTTTATATAAAATGCATTAGAAGTAAATTAAATTAATTAAAATATGCACTACTCACACTACTACTCGAATTTTACACAACATATACACACATGTAAATATAAAAGACATTTTGACAGCCGTCAATAATTACGAAGTTCAAAAGAGGTTATGAAGGAGGTTGCTATGCTCGACTGTATGTATTTTTTAACTCTTACGTTCCAATTACCATTTTTCATCCTACATTCAACACTGATATTATATAACTATTATTGTAATGTTTATTATTTTTTATGATGAACTCACTTCAAATGGTAAATTAATAAAAAAATGAGTCAAATAATACTTTGTATAATAAGAATTTTGTTCATAAACGTAATTCATGACTTAGACCTTCGCGGTTACAATGTTGCAATTCAACCTCATGTATCAACAAAAAAGAATTTATTTTCAAAAGCTAATGGTAGTATTAAAAACGTCTTTGTCTTGGATTCACCATTTGATTGTATTGTGTATCCATTACTTTTCCAAACGATGATACTGGACATATCACTATTTCTCATAATGAACAGACAACCTTTAATTCAATATCACCCCATGGTGTCGTGTAAAATTAATTGAAAATTGTGTCATGGGTTGCGATAAATTTTTTCATTTTCGTAAAAATATGTTTTGTTAAAATTTGAGCTTTACCACGTGGTTTTTGTTTCCAATTTATAATTAATTTTCATTTTCATTTACACAAAGAATTTTTTAATGTTTATATAATAAAGACTATGGCAAATGGCAAATAACTCACGGCGGTTGTTGTTATGGTGACTTGTTCATTGGCTCTCGGCTGAAGGCTCCCGGCCATCGATCTTGTGGAGCGCGTACAGGGCCTTCAGGCATTTTTCTATTGTTTCGTCATTGTCTGCGCTAGCCAGCGTCTTCAAGAAGGCGTCTCTTATAATGTTCGGGGAGGGATGCGCCGCCGAGTCGGACTGCTGGGTAGTCTCCGGCGCTCTTGATGCTCCTCCTCCGACTGCTGGATCTCTTGTCTCGGGATTTCTATGTCTTGCATTCCTCCTGCCGCGTCCGACGTCACCGGTTCGGACGGCGGTCCCGGCGCAGCGATTGCGCGCCTCGCGGCGGAACACGGGGCATGCTCGGGCGTTGTTTGAGGGGTGCGGCCCCCCGCAGTTTACGCAGGTGGCCGGTTCTTCTCTGGGGCGGTCACAGTTCATGGCGAAGTGCGGCCCCCCGCACCTCACGCAGGCTATCGGGCGGTAGCAGTGGTGGGAGGAGTGGCGGAACTGCTGACACCGACGGCATTGTGCCAGTCCGCTCCTCCCCCGCCATGCTTCAATGGTTATCTGCATCATCAGAAGATCTCTTGTTTGCTATGATCTCAAGAACTACAGATCCGATTTAAAAGTTTCTTTTAGTGTTAGATAGCTCATTTATCGAGGATGGCTATAGGCTACGTTAAAACCAATAGGAACAGAGCACTAATGAAAGATCGGGCTATTTTGAGAGCTTCCACTGCGTGTTAGCGTCAGTATTATATATGTTGCCATGGTAACATGATAACATTCTTTCGCAAATATTTTCAGGGTTTATTTTGTGTTCCTATTCAAAAAGTTTATTTTACGTTTGTTTTGTTTCCTATTTTTTTGTAAGTTTGCAAAGCCGCGTGTAACAGCTACTAGATTTATATTTCCATACTCGTATCATTCATGTAGCGAATTGACACGGATCTTAAAGTATTAAGATTTATACAATTAAGACAAAATAAATGTCAAACGATTTTAAATGCGTCACGGAAATTTAAAAAACACTTGTGCATTGCTGTGCTTAAGAGTTACCCCTAATTGGAGGGTACTCAGGTTGCGAGCTCTTCACGATGTCTTTTGAAGCACTCGCTGTTGTGCCTCCAGTGTTCACAGGTATTTTTCATTAATACCTAACTTAAATTGTTTCGAATGATGAAACGTATATTCTGGTTTTTTTAATTCAATGTAATTATAACATTGAATTAACCAACTTTCCTGTAACAAATCACTCATTATTGCACATATCTAAATTGAAACCTTTTCATCCCTAAAATCAATTAAAACTTCTAGGTTTTACGTTGTAATTTGAGTTGGACTAAGTCGCCGGCGATAGTTAGCTAAATACAAATTAATATCTATCTATCTATTCTATCTAATACCTTTAAACGAGCAATTCTTGTATATTTTTATATTTGTAGATATTTAGAATCTCGGAAACGGCATCGCGTCATCTATTTCCGTGACACTTAGTATGTAGTTTCGGAGACGATAAATCGATTTAGCCATATTTCATTCATAGAAAACTTTTTTAACTGAGTTTTCAGGCAATGAGAAAATATAGCTAGAATATAAAGTAAATTTCGCCGCCGCTGTCAAAACGAAAATAGCTCAGATGGAAATCGGTTGCTTTGAAAATCCGCGTAACCCCACTTCGGATCCGAATGACAGTAGATATATTTTTATATTTTTTTTTTCTTGTAAAAAAAAGCTAATTTTATAAGGCAAACCTAACAGTGTATTTTAATTTAAAAATGGTTTTTAAAGAACCGATCTAGGCTTGGTGGCCCAGGTACTTTATTATAATTTTAGAATGGAATTGGATTAATTGATAAACTAGCTTTTGCTTAAAAATTTATTTATAAACATTATACTACAATTTTAAATTTATAGTTATAAATTTAAACGGTCATCCGATGAAACTGCTACAAGCTACAATCTACAAAGTAGATAGAGTTTTCTTATATATATATATATATATAATAACTTATATAATAGCAACCACCGGCCCCACATCCGTTTTTTATACTTTTTATACATCATAAGTTTATTTAGTTACGTAATCTTAATCAGTAAAAGATAATGAAAATCGGTTGTTAATTTAAAAGCACACTATTTACGGTTTCTATGAATGTTATTGAGAATTCTTACACTGTATCAATTACGAAGACATTTGAGGATATTTTTTTACGTAAATTAAATAATGAATATATTTTAAACAAAATGTAAAATTGTTATTGTTCATAATCTTATTGCATACAAATGTTTAAATGACTTATTTCTCAACAAATTTTCATCAAAATCGTTCTTAACATAAATATTAGTACATTTCTAAAAGATTTCTGTTCATATGTCTAACAGTAGCTTATACAATCTCATTCAATTGAGAGATCATACAGAGCTTTCCGTGCAAAATGACATAACAATCGATAAAGTCGTTTTTGTATTAAATTAAGAGATATAGATAAAGAGATACAAAAAATAACGGAATACTCATAATCAATGGCCTTTAGAAACTGAAGATTTACTAATATGGGTATATAAATGGGTCAGCTCGTCCAGGGTAGTACCACACTCTCACAGAACACCGGCGTAAAATAACAGTGCTTGCATTGTTGCGTTTCGTTCGGTTAGTGAGAGCACCGGAGGCCCACATTTCCCTCTCCCTTCCCTTCCCCATCCCCCAAACACAGGCTGTCAACGCACTTGCGACTCTCAAGGTATGTTACCTAGTGTCTATAGACGGCGGTGATCAGTTAACATCAGATGACCCACATGTATGTTTGCCTGCTATTATATAACAAAAGGAATACAGATTTGTATATACTGAAACTTTTTAATAAACAACATAACACTTTCATCTTTATGAGGGGTTTTCTATAATAGATACGGAATGGAAACTCATGAAATGAAACAGTTACTCTATGATACAAACTGAAGCGATTTATATATAAAACGAACAGAAAAATATCTACAAAAATAAAACTGTGTATGATGTATTCATCTTTCCTTTTGTAACGTTCATTGTTAAATAGCTGTTATATTTATTAATTTATTTCGAATGTGATGTGAACTATTTTTTGTCTGCCTGTTTGTCTATATATTGTATCTAGATTTCTCTTAATTAAGCCTTACTGATTTTTATAAGACTGTGTACGGAGTCTTATGCAATGTCCCAATATAAAATAAAGAAACTTTTTCATAAAAATGTCTCTATATGAGGAATCTTTTAAAGAACTAATAAATGTAATTGTCTTGGAAATCATGAATAACACTCATCAAGGTCTTTAAAAAAAATCAGCTTATTTAGTACTACTGTACGCGATTATTACCTATTTTGATTTATAAAATCTGAATGAAATAAAGAGTAAAAAGTAATTAATATATAAAATGGATGGGAGTAGCGAGCGATACTAGTTTTAAATGAAACCATGTAACATTTAGGGTAACATATTATCTTTTGAAAATTGAAAATAAAAATAACAATTGTCACACAGCTTCACTGTATGGCAAAAGTGAGATATTACAAACTTTTTAGTTCGTGCCCAGATAAGATTTACCGTAAAACTGTGGTTCCGAAGCCCAGCGAGCGTGGTTCGATCATAACAAGAAGAGGAGGGATTGAATTGAATAGATCTTCAAAACACTCGCCATGATGCAGACGATAAAAACGCTCAGCGAGGCAATATCTCTGCGTGGCTGAAGCGACTGTAAACTCTGTAATGTCTGCATCATTAACATGTTTGGTGGGTTGTAGATAATTTTAATAGGTTATAAATTTTATACACATATAAAGGACAAACATAGTTATCAATATCACTTTTTAATTTTTTTTTCTTATTAGTCAATTTGTATTCGTTACGGTGTTTCGCAGCCGCCAGTAACTTGGACCAATCATGTATGAAGAACCGTGTCGGAACATGGTCTCAATTATTAAACAATGCAATCGCCTGACGCGGCCGGCGTAACCCTAGCTTTAATACTTGAATACCTAGTATTTGGGTCACGATACGAGGAATGTTATACGACGCTGCCGCGTTACCCAGTGAAATTATTTAGTGTAGATATCTTCACCTGAATTTTATATTCGATACGGTCTCTCGTTCCTAATCTTTCTTTCTACCTTTTCCGAATCGGATAGGTTGTTTTACCTATTTCATTTAAATTACATAGCATTTGGATATCAGATAAAGTTATTTTATTTGTTTAGTATAGACCTAATTTATGCATAGCTACATTTGCTTCTTTATAAATTACAACACCATACATTGATTACGGAGATTTCGTCAACTCGACACTTTATACTTTTCAGAGACGATAAAACAACAAGAACATAATTTTAACAACAGCAGGTTAAATTTATCAGGAGCAGCGTCGCACTCTGGCTGCGGCGGTAGGTCAGAGTCTCTCGCTACCGAGCGTTGTGAAAGTCATGCTCGGCAGCGAGGATATATGGAATATTGTGCCTGTGCAAGACAACCTCCTCGCAGAAGGAGACGGTGGAGAGAGCCCGCGAATAGGACCCTCTGAATGACCTTCTCCGCAGACAGAGGACCGGCAGGAGGAGGCAGCAGTTTGCCCGCCCATCTTCCCATTCCACAGGTCCGTCGAACGAAGGAGACGACTGGTATGTACCCCGTCGTCTCTTGACAAAGACGGGGCCCGGTGGCGACGTTTTCTGCTGTCGGGCCACCCGCTGGGTTGACACGATGAAGTTTATAAAGATCTCATGTCGTCCCAACCATGGCGGCAGACGTACACCGTGCGGTTTTAGTCCATGAGAGTCGGACATAACCCACTCTCTTCCCCGAGAGGGTGGCGTATCCATAAGGGATTTCCCCATGTATAAAAAGTATCGCTTTGTATATATTTATCTTCTATAGATCTTGTTTTTTGTTTTGTTGTTTTTCATTAGATATAATAGTGACATTATCTTATCTATTTATTTTCTTATAACTTTGCATTACTAGTATCAGATATTTAAATATAATTATTTTTGATATTTATTCTGAAACATGCAATGTAATATAATATATTTCGAGAGAGTCGAAACAAAATATTCTAAACAATGGCACCACCAGCGTATATTGTTCGTTGATCGTTATTCTAAATTATACATAACCGATTAGATGTTTGAGATTTTTTTTGGGCAAATGCTATTTACTGAACCCTGAATGTAAACGATATTTGGGGGTTATATGCTGCGATAAACAATATCTATGTAGAAATGGTCTTGTGAATTATTTTTTTGCCATGTTTTAGTGTCGTAAGATGATTGATTATAATTGTAGTAAAATTTATTGGCTGTAGTCATACGTAGTGTAACAAAATTCGTACTTCCCAAAGAATAGTTACTGAAGAAAAGATTGTGATGATGTGTACTTGATCTCATATTATGTATAAGTAGACCCCTTCGTTTTTTGTAACATCTTGCAGGTGGGTAAAAATGGTAAATATTTGGCAAATTGTACTGTGAAATTCACTAATGCCATACCATTATTTGTCATAAAGTGTTAAGACAACCCTGAACAGATTTGAATGATTAATGTGATTAAAAACCCCCGAAGGTGTTCTAAAAGTAATGTAGGCTATCTATAATTCATACACCTATAAAATTCTATTTACTGATCATCGTATAGTCTATAAACATTATTTTTCTCTTTATACATCCAAGAAAATAAATAAGGATTAGACATATATTTACTAAATACCAGGTGACTGTTTAGACAGTAGCATTATTTATGGAGGATACTCTATATTCGATTCTCGTTTTAAATCAATTTAAAAAATAGGTGCTTAATAGTTGATTTAGAAAAAACAAAAAATGTACACAATCCTCTACTTCTCTATTTTGAAGCATAGTGTCAATGACTGTCGGTTGATTTAACTTTCACTTGAAAGGGAAAGTGGGTACGTCAAGAACAATACAAAATGTTTTATTGCCTGTTTTACTATCGAAAGTTATTTATTTGAAAGTCTTAGAACAAACTTTATTACTTAGATTTCCTTGGTTCCGGATGTGGTCTGCCGCCGCCTCTATATAGGGGTCATCGGGTCCATGGCCGCCTACAGTGCACCGTTGTGGGTCGCCGCCCTCAATGCCACCAACATCCGTACGCTGAGAGCTGCGCAGCGTACCGTGGCGTTGAGAGTAATACGAGGGTACGGAACGGTGTCCTCAGCGGGGGCCATGGTGCTGGCCAGCTCCCTTCCCTGGGAGCTAGAGGCGGAGGTGCTTGCCGCTGTATACATATATACGGCGGCTAAGAAACGGTTAGGAGAGCCTCTAACTCTCAGAGAAATAGAGGAACAGAGGAGAGCAAAGAGGGAATAGATGATGGAGAGATGGAGGCGGGACCTGACGGACGCACGTTACGGTCGATACACGATCGACGCCGTCCGCCCGGTCCTGCCGGAATGGTACCAGAGGGGATGGGGTTCCCTGACGTTCCGTCTGGTGCAGGTGCTGACCGGGCATGGATGCTTTGGTTGGTATCTGCACCGGATAGCACGCAGGGAGCCGACCGCCGTATGACATCAGTGCGGCGTTGACCCGGATACCGGACAGCACACTCTATCGGAGTGTGCCGCGAAGGAGGAACAGCGACGCACGTTGGTTGCGACGGTAGGACAGGACCTCTCGCTGGCGAGCGTGGTTACAGAAGTGAGGATGTGTGGAATGCTACGGCCTCCTTTTGCGAGGAAGTCGTCTCGCAAAAGGAGACGGCGGAGAGGGTCCGTGAGCAGGATCTTCAAAGTGGAGGAGGCAGCAGTTTGACCGCCTCCTCCCACCGTAACTGGACCAGGAAAGATGGGTCGGGGGTCCATCTTCCCATTGCACAGGTCCAGCGGACGAGGGAGATGGACGGTGTGTGCCCGGCTGTCTCCTTACAAGACGAGGCTCGGCGGCAGCGCTTTTGTTGCTGGGCCTACCGCTGGGGCGGCACGATGAAGTCTATAGAGATCTCGTGCCGTCCCAACCATAGCGGAAGACGTACACCGTGGAGTTTTAGTCCGTGCGAGTCGGACCTAACCCACCCTCTCCCCGGGGTGGGTGGGTATCCATAAAGGATTTCCCCCCGTTAAAAAAAAAGGTGAACATTAAGAAAGGAAATCTTAATAACTCGTCTTATAAGGGAGCAATATTTAATCATCACTGAGTATACAGATAGCAATTTCTATTGTTATTTTGTTATATAATTCGATATATTTTAAATTTTAACCTAATTTAAAATATAAACGTGTATTCAAGAAAAATAAAACACAGAATTTTAAATGCTTATATTCTTTATTTTTTTCACTACTATATATATATATATATATATATATATATATATATATATATATATATATATATATGTACAATATAAGAGACCAAAGTTTGAACGTTTAAATTAAGTATTGTAATAAAAATAAATACAAAGTCCATAAAAATACTTATAAAATGGTAAAACGATAAATATAGTTCAAAAACGTCCTAATGTCTAGACAGTAAAGGAGACGACATATACAATACACGTAGGTATATTGTTTTAATTACATTAGAGTATTTTTATTAGAACAAAACGCACTGTTTTAAAGTGGTGACATTACATATGTATCAACAAAGTTGTTGTTATTATTTATTTTGCTATCTTGGCAATAACGGCATATTTCATACTGCGTTTGAAAGATGCGGTTATATTTGCATATCTTTAATATGAAAATCATAATGAAATGAAAAGATTTTTTTTTAATTTATTCGCAAAATAATTGGTTAGTAATTAGAATACGTTACTATAAACTGGATAATAAAAATTAAAACTCAAAAAACATCATTATTTCTCAAAAATTGTGGCCTTTTGTATTTACATTTATTCCATAACATATAATTATTAATATTATATACAGCTAATGTTTTTTAAACATATTCCTTATTAAAATAGTTAAGCATTTCTAGTTATCGGAATATTATAATATCTAATGTTATAATCTAATATGAGAAAACATTAAAACTATACATTAGGTACTTAAAAATCATTAAGTATGAAGAATGTTTAATAAGTTTTTAATTAAAATAAACTGCATTTATTTTAAAAACTTTATAGCTTATAGCTATGAATATATGTGGCAAGTTTCATGAATTAATTTTGAGGTATCTTGATAATGAATTTATAACTTTGAATAAATAAACAAACCAAGGTTAATAATACACAGTCTTTATGTCTACTTTACATCAGATCCATTTACAATATAAGATTGCAAACACCTATTAAATAAATTCTTAAATATTAAGGTTTTCGTTATGTATTCCTGGTCGTTTAACTATAAAAAACAAGTGACAGGTTGTCAAAGGCTTCAATACAATTATCACTGCGTATTATAAAACAAGCTTTCTGTCACGAGTGTCTGTCTGTTCGCGATAAACTCAGTGACTACTGAACGGATTCTCATGCACATTTCACCAAAATCAAAATCAAAAATTCTTTATTCAGTTTAGGCCCTAATAAGGCGCTTATGAACGTCAAAAACTACCACCGGTTCGGCAAACTACCCAGCCATCGAGAAGAACCGGCAAGAAACTCGATCGAGTACATTTTTTTTTACATACATTTCCAATACATCATACAGCTTATAGTGGATGCACAGAGAGGAGTCAATTCCAGACATCACTATCATTCACATACTGATCCACTCTATAATATCCGTTTGACAATAAAACCCGCTTGACGTGGCGCTTAAATTTGCAGTCCAGCAAATCGATAACATGTTTTGGGGCTTTATTGTAAAACCTAAAACTGTTGCCTAATAAACTATTATATACATACACCAGTGAATAAAATGATTCATATGGGAGGTTTTGATATATTCTATTTTTTTAGGTTTTTTACCCCCGGGTGACGCTATTTCTGTATAAGTATCGAAAAGAGCAAGCTGCAAGGCCTGCGACAGTCGGAGCTCTCGGAAAGGAAAAGGATGAAACTATAGCAAGATGGTAGGGTTTTTCTTAGCCCACCCATGTATCTCTCGGTGAATTCTGATAGCTACACATAAAAGCAAGTTCTCCTACAGGTTTCGCGAGTTGCCATCTTAAAATACGTAGTCATTTAACATTGAATTGGATTATTTTATTGAATGTAGATACCTACTGTTAAATAACAAATACATCGAAGTTAGCAACGTTAAACCGTGAAGTTATTAAATTTAGTCTTAATCTTTTATGGCTGACTCAGAAATCCCAAATGATCTAAACACATTAATACTACCACATAACAACCCCTATTGATGAATTAGCTTACATACTTAGCTTTTTTGTGTTATAGTGCTAGACCCAGCGGACTTTATCTCGCTCTGATAATAAAAAAGCAACAAATTATATACCTAAAACTTCCCCGTGGTTTACTTCCTCTACTGGTGAAAACCACATGAAAATTGGTTTAGTAGTTTTTGAGATTATTTCGAACAGACAGACAGACGTTGCAGAGGACAGAGGACTTTATAATATTTAAATAGTGTGCCCGGCGGACGTTATCCCGCCCTCATAATAAAAAAAAACTCGACCATTATATACTTAAATTTTCTTCGTGAATCACTTTATTTACTGCTGAAAACCGTATGAAAGTCCGTTCAGAAGATTTTGAGTTTATCGCGAACGGATAGACAGTTCGACGTGGCAGAGGATTTAGTTTTATAATTTGTAAATAGCGTGCCCGGTGGACCTTATCCCGCCCTGATAATAAAAAAACCTCGACAAATTATAAACATAAGCTTTCTTCGTGAATCACTATATCTACCGATGAAAATCGAATTAAAACCCGTTTAGGAGTTTTTGAGTATATCGCAAACGTGGCAGACGACTTTATACTGTCAACCGTAGTATTGAAAATAGAGTGCTAGTTATTTAGCAGGGAGTTTTGTAAATAACGCGTCACAGTCTCAACCATGATGTGAGTTGGCGTGTTCCCAGTAAAAATGTTTTTACGACATCTGTGTATATTACAGAACCGGAAAGCCTATGAAAAGCCATTTTTCACTAGCACTCAAGTTGCTATTATGTTTGCTGTAAATATGGCAAAGTAAATTGAGACGTATTTGATTTGATACATGATATATTTAAATATTTTTATCATAAAGGTCATTTAAGGGACATCAAGTTTACTGTATTTACAATTGTTGTGGGTAACGGTGCTGGTTCAGGGGGTTGCGGAATAAGGAAAAGTGCGGACTCACGGGTCTTGATTATGTAGGTTTGAATATGCACTTCATTCGCGGCGTTATTTAAATATATTGTCAACGCTGTGTTGTTTTTAGCGTTTTTGAAGTTTTAACACTAAACTTCACAATATTAATGAACGGTTACTCCAGTAATGTTGTGGGAAGTATTATTTTCGTAGCGTCCGCGGTAAAGATGGAAGCGTAAGTGAAAGTTATAATGACTTAGTTGATAGCGTGTTTGGATGTAACGTCGATGGACGTAAATTCGAATCCTTTCAAATGCGTCAAAGCTTCTAGTGAAGGAAAACATCGAGATGAAACCATAACATGGTAGTAGGGTTTTTCTAACTCCGCCTGGCTAACTACCAACTTCAAGTTTGAAAATCTATTGCCGAGAAACTGTTAGGTGTTTTCCGGTAGCTGCAATTTAGAGACAGTTCCTTCAAGGTAGGGATGCTCGATATTCATCGATGTTGATGAAACATCGATGTTTATCTGAAAAACATCGATTTTTTGATGTCGATAACATCGACACATCGATGTTTTGATTTCGATAATATCGATGTTATGAGAATAAAATACCGGAATGACAATATATTCTTTAGGATCATTTAACGTTGCATGTACTAGCTAGAGACTAGATAATTATCAAATTTAACTCGAAGTAAATCGCAGTTATTTCTTCGGATGACCTTTTTTTTCACCGCTGGCCAACTCCTGTGCCAGAAGAACCCCATAAAGTTTTTTTACAGACAGTGTTAATTGCTAGCAAAAATATCGATACTTTAAGATATCGATGTTTTTCTAATATCTTAAACCACGTCGTCATTTGAGATCTGATGAGATTGTGTCCAAACACTAAAACCTATATTTTATACAAGAAAGATTTTATACAAGAAACTAGAACAGATATAGTTACAGATGTGGTGTTTTTTGGACCAAAGTAATTAATTCGTGAAACATCGTCTTTCTACTACAGTAGCACAGTCAATTCTCCCCATCTCCCTAAATATTCTCGATAAACTCACCAGCATATTAACGTCGTTGTGTCTGCACAACCACAAATTCAATAAATTCTCCGTTGGTGAGCATGTGTTCGAGAAATAATAGTAATAAGATACGATTCTCAATTTCTCCGCAAGCAGTCTCCAATCGTTCCCTTTAGACGTTTGCGGATCGAGAAGTTTGCATAAAATAACTCTATCGGAATTAGTAAGTACATTACACTTTTGATTATTGTCCAAGCTGTAATTACATCTAATACTGTTTCTATTTACAAAATCGTATTTACCACGTTTCTTGGTTAACGAGGAATAGTTAAAGGGGTTTTCGATCACATTTACAGTATCGATACTCGAGTAACTATGCCGTTTACAATTCGAGTTAATGTCATTTGTTTTTAAATAAAAGTTAACAGAATTTGACTGTTTCTGTTTTTGATACACCGATAGATTTAACTCTAAACAATTGATCGAGTCGGTCTGCTGTAGCACGAAGATACAGTTTAACGATCTGAGAGACATATGCCATATTTGGGAATAGAAAATCTCTTGATATTTACCACCGGACTGTATTTTCCAACCGATGCCAACGTCTCTAATGTTGATACACAGATCGGAGCAGTTCTCATGGAAATTGATTATTTTTGGTTCACACAGTAAGGAACCTCCCGCCTTCCTTTCTTGTTCCAAACACTCGTTGAAACCGAACAGCGTGTCATTGAACACGTGCAATTTTATACTGTAGTAGCAATCTTCAATTTTAGACATAAACAGTGCCAACTTCAACAGCTTTGCGTCTAAACCGCTAAAACTCTTGCCAACTAGCACGAAGTCATTTAGATATTCGGATACGAGGAAAACTTTGTTAAAGTCGATTTGGGCAAATATTGGCGTACCCGGGGTTTCTTGGCCGAATGTTAAGATTTTCCGCCACTCTCTTGTGTTGATTTCTTCGGGTCTTTGAAGAATTGATAGTAGCCAATTGGTGTTTTTAATTGATGCATAATGTGGAAGAGTTATGATGACCGCTTTCCGAAAGTGGAAATTTTTGGGACCACATCGTATAACTGGGCTCAGTTGGGTTTCACCTGGAAATGGTTATTTATTTATACCTGACAGCATAAACCCTGACATATCAAGTGATATATGTACCCAACTAAAGTTGGTAAAGTTTAAAAACTTTTTTAAAAAATGAAATGCAATATTGAAGAAAACAAAAAAGGCAAAATGCTTCAGGTAATTTGTTGTAGGAAATATTTTTTACACATCACAAAAGTAGTTTCAAAATTAATTACGGTAAATCAAGGAACCCGATATATAAAATTATATTAGTCCATATTTATGTCAATTAATATCTAAGTAATTATTGGGTTAGGCCATTGGAAATCAATTCATTTTTTAATAGAGCCGATAAATTTTAAATTTATCAAATAATCGTACTTGCAGAATTTAATCAAAGGTCAACTTTCCAATTATACTATTAAATCGCTAAATAATAACAGATAATAAATACAAAAAACAAAAAATAGAAAAATCGCAAAAATACATATTAATATGAAAATCGATACAAAAAGGTAGGCTTAAATTAAATAATGAAGTCACAACAAATATTTCTAAAACTGGACGAACGCGAGAAATACCTTTGACGATTGATCCTATAAGTAGAATAGGTCACAGCCTGACATTTGGGATCTAGGTCGCTAAGTAAATCTTATTCCAATACAAACGAACCTTTGGAACGGGCGGGTTAATATTAAACAGAGCCTTCGATGTTGTGACGGAGTTATTTCGTACAGGTATCATATTAGCTATCGTATTTAAACCTCTATATCTAGTGGTGAAGGCTTTGATTTGTATGACAAGCCGTGGAAATATTTGTTAACGGATTTGGAGTGTGGTGCTGTTTTATTTACGAATATAGGTCTTCGAAGGTCAGGTCGGAAGTTATTAAAAGTGGATTAAGGTATCAGTAATAATCTAAAGAGAAATCGGTTAATATTATATTGAAGGGTTTTTCTTTATTCAAAGATGCTCTTTTTTTATTATCACCCTTAAATACATTCATATTCACTATTATTCATTGGAAACGAATGAAACTCTTATTATATTATGATTTAATATTTATCTGATATGTATTAAAATATCTATTTATTTAATTTCAAGCAATGAATATCAATCTAGTACTGAATAGATTTTTTTTTTCGATCTGACTACGCTAATGGACTGGGATGTTTCACGGCTTTTTCAAAATAACTAATGAATAGAAATATTGTTTCACAACTCCTATATAGACTGAAAATATGTACATATGTAAATTAATATCAGATATATATTTTTCAAAATTAGCTCTCATTCAAATTTCACAAGACATAACACATGTATGCAATATCAACTTAATCGATTTTTTTTCCTAATGTGTATAGTGGCCATTTTAATATTCTCCGTTTTATTTCTTATTCTTTTGTATAGTTATTAGGACTAAACAAACATACAAAATTGCAAAGTCATAGGTCTAATTTAGCTCGCAATGTTTGTCCTAAACAAACTAACGAACGATACGAGATAAATAAAAGCTTGTAATAATTTTTTTTTAGATTATGTCCCTTGCACAATCATATGTCGTAATCATTGATTTGTACTACAATATTAAAGAAAACACTACTATCTTTTTTTTTTTTTACTTATGTATATAGACCTTATTTCTACTTATCCTTATCTGTATCAATTAAAATACTTCATTAATTTATTGTATAGATATTTAGTTGAATTTTTCTTTCATAAACTTAAAGTTTGGAATTACTAGAATTTCTTTCTTCTCACTACTAGCTTTCGTTTCTAGATTTGTTTGACTCAACATAGAATTGCTTTAAGCCTCAAGAACAGTACTTTTTTATGATATCGCTTTTTGTACCACTGATGTGTGTACAAATTCCAAGACGACCAGCCATGTAATTAAGACATGAAAGTCTAAAAAACAAGCTTACACTCGTATTTACAATATTAAAGTTAGGATTACAATATGGCTCACCTTCTTGCAGTAACGGTCTGTTCCACTCTTCATCTGCAACTTCGATAGAAAATAACTCGTCACCTTTATCAACCACACCATCTGGTACATACATGCTCACGCCACATCTATCCAGATTCAACCAATCACCGTCTGTTGTAACCATCTTTGATATTGTCGTTTCTAAACGTGTATTAACAAATTTTGAATCTAATGAAGCGTTGTTTTTTAGCGATGCTGACATTTCTACACTTTCGTTGTACGATGAACCAGCTAAAAATGTATATCATTAAGTTTCTTGCATACAAATAGTCAATATTATCCCTGTGACTATCATATTATAAAGAGCTCATAGTATTTTATAATATTTAAAGCAAGAATATAAATATATAATATATGCAAAAAAAATATCAAAAATGTTATAAGTTTGCAACAGTAAGTAAAATAAAAGATAAAGCATGACCATTGGTTAAAACGTTGACTGCCAACAACGAGATATCTCGTAGTATGTAATCTTGGCCAGGTGGCCTACTACGAGGTATAGGTATTCATCTTTTCTTTAGTGACCATATTTGTTGTAGTCCGCTGAAGCTGAAAAGGCATGTGCAGCCAATATCGTAATCACTTCGAAAAAAAATGCCATACTTGTGTAGCTACGAGCAAAGGCGGAGTATATTAGTGTAAATATATATTAGAGATCTCAACATAGAGAAAAAAAATCAGGGGTGGCTTACAGTGGCGGTGGCAGCTTAAAATATATATTTCAAATAATTTAACTTTACCTATGAATTTGCCGTTCTGCAGTATTTGCCATTTCAAATCAAAATAATTTTTGTTTGGCTAAGAATTCTAATTTCAAATTGATTTTATTTTAAAAACATGGAGTTCTTTTTCCAAAAGTAGTCATTTGTTTATTGATTAGTGTTACATCTTCATCACATTTGAATATTTTTTGTCATCATGGATACGTTAAAAATTCGAGTAATTATGGAATATGAGTACCGTCGTGGCAGCAACGCGGCCCAAGTGGCACGCAACATCAACGACGTCTACAAAGCTAACACTACAAATCAACGCACCGCCTGTTATTGGTTTGCTCGCTTCCGTTCTGGGAATTTCGACCTGAAAAATGAACCTCACGGTCGTCCGAAGACTGGTCGACAATGACGAATCAAAGGCGATTGTGGAAGCTGATGATACACAATCTACGGCTGAATTAGCAGCAGCTTTCGATGTTAGCGTCAAAACAATATTGGTCCATTTGCGTCAAATTAGCAAGGAAAAAAGCTTGACAAATGGGTGCCCCACGAAGTCAATTATCGCCAGCGCAAAGTACGCGTCGAGACGTGCCTTGCACTGCTCAACAGACACAGAAATGAAGGAATTTTGAACCGCATTGTTACCTGCGATGAAAAATGGATTCTGTTTGATAACCGCAAGCGCTCAGCAAGTTGGTTGGATTCTGGTTCAGCACCTAAACAATGCCCTAAACGAAAACTTACCCCTAGAAAAGTGATGGTCACTGTTTAGTGGTCTAGCACCGCGCATTCATCACAACTTCTTACCAAACGGGGTGAGCATAACTGCAGATGTGTACTGGGAAGAACTGGACACAGTGATGGAGAAGCTAGCACATCTCCAACCAGGATTGGTCAATCGCTCGTCTCCGTTGCTCCTGCACGACAACTAGCGATCTCATACTGCAATAACTGGGGTTGGAAGTTCTCCGTCATCCGCCCTACTCACCAGACCTTGCGCCTACAGACTACTACTTATTTCAGAATTTGGATAACTCCTTGGCGGGAAAAAAATTCAATACCCGAGAGGTAGTACAAAATGCTTTTGAAGAATTTGTTGCCTCCCGTCCAGCTGATTACTTTAGGAAGGGCATCAATAAACTGCCGCTGCGTTGGCAAAGGTGCATTGATTGCATGGGTGATTACTTCGATTAATACAAATAAAAAATACATGAAATACATGAAAAAATTAAATTTTTTCATACAAAACGGCAATTTCATAGGTGAAGACCTAATATACCTTGATAAAGAAATCCCTTTTTTAACTTCTAATATACCTTGTTTGAAAAGAAATCCCTTTTTTAACTTCTTAATTATTACCATTTACTATAGTTGCCATTTTTATTAATAGTACCTGAACGACCGAGCGTAGCTCGTTTCTTTAAAAAACATTTATAAATTAAAATGAAGGTTTGCTTAAAAAAATTAACAATTTTTTTAACAACAAAAAAATATCTCTGTTGCTGTCACTCGGATTCGAACTAGGGTTAGACAGATTTTCGAAGCAGTCGATTTCCGTCTGAGCTATTTTTGTTTTGACAGCGACGGCGACATTTATCTTTATATTCTAACTATATTTTTTCATCGTTAGAAAACTCAGATAAAAAAGTTTCCATGAATATAATCAAGCTAGATCGATTTATCGCCCCTGAAACCACCTACATACTAAGTTTCACGGAAATCGCTAACGCCATTTCCGAGATCCTGAATATATAAAAATATACAAGAATTGCTTGTTTAAAGATATTAGATAATATCGTTAAAACAAAATGACTTCCCACGTTAGTTTCATAAAAAGTCTCGCGGCAGTCAACGTGTTACATAAAGGCATAGTTACTAATTAAATTCCGAAATAATAAGTGGTAAATTACAGAGAAAGGCATTGTTTATATCATTGCTATATATAATATCAAAAGATTTTAATTTTAAAGCAGTTCAAGGTGCATAGGAACTCACAGCTCAAAAAGCAGCTGGAGTCAGAACGGTCTGACTCCGCGGTGTCCTTACAAGCATTCCTTTCGGTACATCGATCTCTTACCTCGTGATCTATTGGTGCAATGTAACTGTAAGAAAATGCAATATTTAGCGACAATTCTGTATATGCACTTATAATACAATTTATATTGGATTAGCTAATAAACGGGACTGCGTTTACTTCACCATCATTAGTCTGTAAGAAGCACACTGCAGGGTAATGGGCCTCTTTCCGAAGGAAGGTATATGGCATAATGACGCCTAAGAAATCAACAGTTTTATGTTTTCCCACACAGAGTACTGCACGGACATTTCTCAGGATCCTCCAGAATTCCACACGATGCTTTCTTCCACCGTCGCCGATATTATTAGTAAATGTATGCGAATTCCGAAAAATTCGTTGTTACATGCCGGGGTGCCACTGTGGTCAGTAGACTACGGGCAGCATAAGTTACATAACTAAGTTAAAAAACAAAGTAAAGTTAAATAAAAAATTATGTTATATTAAATCAAAAATCATTCAAAATCAAAAATACTTTATTCCCTTTAGGCCCTAATAAGGCACTTAGGAAACGTCAAAAACTACCACAGGTTCGTAAAACAACCCAGCCATCGAGAAGAACTGGCAAGAAACTCGATCGGGTACATTTTTTTAACAGATATTTCCAATACATCATACAATAGCTTTTAGTGGATGCACCGAGAGGAGGCAATTCCAAACATCACTATCGTTTACATACTGATCCACTTCATTCCTACTATACTTCCTTTTGAAACTAAAACCCGCTCGACGTGGCGCTTAAATTTACAGTCCGGCAAATCGGTAACATGTTTTGGGACTTAACATTGTTACCTAAAAACTATTACTGGTTTTGCTAAGTCTGAAACGCGGGACGACCAGTTTATTACAGTATTTAATATTTACATCATGCCGGTCTTTTACTAAATTCAGTTTTTCAAAGTTTTTATAGACATACATTAAATCATCAAGAATGTATTGGCAGGGTAGAGTTGAGATACCGAATTCTTGGAATTTCTTTTAAAAATTAAAAAAAAAAAAAAAATTGGCTACATATTTGAAAATACGTTTTAAATCTGGTTCTTAAAAAACCAACCGAGTTAAATAACCATATATTAAATAAAGATATCCAAATAATGATTTTTGATTCGAGACATGGCATACATCCTTTATAATGTCTACATCAACGCTTTTTGTACTTGCTTTACGTTCTACGCTTTTATTCTGCACGTATATTTAGCCATAATAATACATTCTCAATTAATAACTTTATGAATGAATAAAACAATACAATAAAACAAATAATTTAATCTAATACAGAAGCACTTTCACTAAGTAGGTACTAAAAGTGTCTACAATTCATTCCACTTATAGTTTATGGACCATAACAAATTCAATCTATTGTTGACGTCATTGCCTATAGTTTGATGGGTCTTGGGCTCATACTGTACCTATTACTGAAGTTTTATTCGTTATAATAATAAACTAAGTAGTCTAGAGAACTCGGATCGCTTGAGTAGTTCTTGGTTGCGAATTAACGAAAAATATGTTATAAATATTCATCATTTTTTCTCAAGAGAAAACTTTTTAAAGCTATTATTAGTCTTTCATTACAATTTGTATTTAACTGACATGTATAATATTGAAAGTTTGAATCATAATCAATCCTGATATTTAATGGTTATTGGAAGAAAGCCTTCATAGGCATCTTTGTTACAGACGACAGCTCAAGCCGAGGTGTGCCGTGCACCCTTGAGTTAGTCGCCTAAACATCTCAAATCGGTTGAATGCCTTCAGCGCTCGCCTTAATAGTTCGGTGAAGCTGTAAAGACCTTTCCAGGTCAAAAGAGTTTTCATTTCGAAAAAAAAGCATCTTTGTTCAGTAATTAAGAAAAGAAGACAATTTCGACTCCTAAAGTCAAATATGAAGAGATAATATCAATTGTTTGCAAATGGCATTTGATGCCTATATTTTAGAGGTAAAATTGAAATACGATGGCCATTGTTGTTACATGGCTGTATTATGAACATAAAATATTTATCCTTACTAATATTATAAATGCGTAAGTAACTCTATCTGTCGCGCTTTCACTTCAAAACTACTAAACCAATTTAAATGAGAATTGGTACACAGAGAATCTAGAGCCTGAGAAAAGACAGGTTACTTTTTAATACTAAAAAAGGTTGAAATAAGGGATGAAAATTTGTATGGAAACATGTGAGGTTTCCGCTCCGATCTAAAAATTATTTTAGTATTAGAGAGTTGCTTTAGTAAGGCTTATATATCATTATACTTAGACCAATAAAAGCGGAACACCAATGGAGAATGTGTCAAAATCGTTTATTTTTTTATTTTTGAGAATTTCCGCTGCGTGTTACTTAACCTAAATTCATTATTGCATACGGACGACGTCGCAGGTAGAAGCTAGTATTTTATAAATATTATTACACAAAGACATTTTCCGTTTGTTCTTTTAAACTGTGCAACGGATTTTGATTTTGAACAGTTTTCCAGCCCTTACATTGGTAATGCTGACTTAACCTTATGAGATGCATCAAAATATCAATATGCTATTCTACATCTTGAAAATGCATACAGAAAAGATGATATATGTTAATCTCCGAAGAATAAACCCTGGTAAACATTTTTATTCTTTAGATAATATTAAAATACAACTGTTCGTGTGCTATGTAATTTTGCTCAATACAGTATCAATCCTTATTCCCTTAAATTATGTTGGGCATATCATGTAGATTAACAATTGCTATTTATAGTATATAATTTCAACCAATTTCTTACAAAATATTTAGAATTACCCGAAATAAAAATTCCGAGTGAAGCGAGGGTGAATAACAACCCATTGATATAATATAGCATTTGTAACTATAAATCTACATTTATTTAATTAGACGAAATAAGACAAACTCCTACCTGTTAGCCAACTGCGGTACTTCATACAAATGTTCAGGTCTTGTGTTAGTGGATATGCTCCTATGCCTTTGAGTTCGCTTCGAATCTATCGTCTGAAACTCCTCGTGGATTGTCAAATCCGGTTGATTCGTCAGTGTTCGTTTTATAACGTTTCCGAAATAGTTAGAACCTGTTTAATAATAGTTCATTAGAAGACACAGTTCAAATGAATATGACAGTGAAATGAAATATTTTACTACCTGGTGGTGGTTTCACGTAAGGGGAATTTTCCGCCATCTTGACCTTTAAATATTTTATTCCCAAAATACTGACAATAACAAATATAAGGAAAGCGATGGATAATATAATTAATAAAGGCCAATATGATGAACCTGAAAAAAGATTGCTTTTTACACGTTATGCTAATTAAAGTAATAAAATTAATTAATAAAATTAACACGTTCCGTGCCACGTGTAATACTGGTGGTGCACGTTAGACTTGATCTTTAAGTCACGTGTATCTCCGGTGGTACACGTTAGACTTGATCTTTAGGCCATGTGTATTACCGGTTGTACACGTTAGAATTGATCTGTAAGCCACGTTCATTACCGGTAGTACACGTTAGACTTGATCTTTATACCACTGGTGGTACACGTTAGATTTGTTCTTAAAGTCACATGTACTACCGCTGGATACGATTCGATAACAACAAAAAACGAAATAGTTACTTAAGTCATGTTATGTATGATGTTGTCAAAATAGCCTGGCCTGTCTGGCCTGAGACGTGTTAACAAATAGAATTACGACGTTGAAAGCAATACTCGCCATCGTTAATGATTTCAGATTTCGAAGTTCTAACACACAAGGGACACTGCGCAACCTGATAATCCTTGCCAAGACAAGCTGTATTAACCAGACAACGACGTCTCCTCGTTTGAAGACAATCAGTGTCACACCTGGACCATTCAGACCATTGTGACCAGCGACCTGGGGATTTCTCACATTACAGTTTTTTTTTTATATAATTAGCTATCTATGTAAATTACAATAAGAATAAAAATACCTAAAATAACATCTGACGACTCATCAGCTAACTCATAGTTACCGTCCACATATAAATCTGCAAAGAGTATGTTATTATCATTTATATGGAATTGTAATACTAAGACTTTCAAATTAGTGTTTAATGTTTAACTCATCCGTTCAGGTCATTTACAGTGCGTTAATAGCTTTGTTTCATTCTTCACTACGCGTTAATTAATATAAATTGTGCCCTACGGCTTTTTCCGTACCTTTGACAATATGTAAGCAAAATTCATGATGATTGGTTACGTAGTTAATGCGTGAATGCTTGACAAACAAACTCACATTTACATTTATACCTAATATAGATGACGAGTAACTGGGTTAACTCACGTTTTTGCTTGCGTTTGTGCTTACTTGTTACTATATGTTGTAAAAATAGTTCAATTATAATAATATTGCCATATTTCGTCTCTAAATATAATTTCATAAATAATTTGTATGGTGATTAATGAAAACTCACTTAAGATGTGCAACATTCATTAATTTAATTGTCTACTCTACCTGTTCTCGTTTCCTTTCTTTATTTACGTTCGTTTTTCATATGTATAGTGATATTATTGTTTTGTACTTAAATTCTGTGTATTATTAATAACAAAGTTTACCCATATCACAGTCCAAACAGTCCTGTGATTTCTGGATGTTTGACCCAACACAAGGTTGTCCTCCGTTGAGGGGTCGTGGCGCTGTACAAGTTCGTTCACGCTTTCGACCTGTACGACCTTCCCTACCTGGGCAGCATTCGCTCCACGGAGTCCACGTGCTCCAGCCACCATTTACTAAACAAAAGTGATCATTATTATATATAGATGCATGTTTTAATTGTCACAGTATTTGTTTACTTAAGGATTCAAAGTTGCGGTGTGTACTGGTGACGATGAAATTGTAAAGTGGCATACAAAATCGGTGAAGGCTTAATTTTAAAGTCGAGTACAGTAATGTGATGGCCATCATCATCTTACTTTTAATCCATCTAAGTAAGGTTAGTACAACACAAATCGGTACAATACAAACAAAAATGTTTTTGCACTCTCCCTTGTTAAATGTTGTCTTAGTATTTGCACTTTTATACACATATCATTTTTCATACAATCCATCCATACCTTTTTGGGCTTCCTCTACTCTTACATCCATCTACATTTATTTTTTAAAATCTAGTGACATGCCTTTCATTTCTCTAGATGACCTGCTCTTACACTGTTCACATATTACTTATCAACTTTTCTGTCACTGCTGCTATTTTCAAACTTCCTCTGATATACGCTTCCTGAATCTTATAAATTCTAGTTACATCCATCTTAACAGCATTGATGTTGAAATTAAGATTTCATTTATAATAATACTAGCTGTTGCCCGCGGCTCCGCACGCGTTTTTTTTTAAATATATTAAATAAATGTAAAATTTTGATCACATATCTAGTGTAAATTACAATAATACTCTTTCAAAAATATTTGTAAATATAACACGCACATCATCTACTGTAACAGGTAACATGTACTTGTACATTATATATGTGAATACGAATAGTGAATCGAATGGGAAGAGATTTATCATCAGCCACATAACTGGAACTTTAAACTGCTATATATGACCCTTAGTGCCCACTTACACTATATAAGAAAGTAATGAAAATATTAAGCTATACATTTTCGAACAATATGTGTTAAATCTTTTATTATATAGATATAATATGTCCATAGTGTCGATATAATTAAGTTATTATCATACCTTGTTATAATTTAAATCACATATAAACATATGACTTTCAATTACAACAGCGATACCCTTGGTGTTACAGTTGTTCATAGGCGACGTTAACCACTTACCATCAGGTGGGACGGCAGCCTGTTTGCTGCCTTTTGGTATAAAAAAAATCTTGGAGTCCAGTACAGCTCGTGTATGTTTACAGTGAACAACATATTTTTGATTAATTTCACTTGGACGAAGGCACGGATAACAAACAGCTTATCACTACATAGTGTAAGAAAAAGTCCTGTTCCACGTCTGCCTATATGTCTGTTCGCGATAAGATCAAAAACTACAGAACGCATCTTCATGCCGTTTTCACCAATATATAAAATGATTATTGGGCAAGGTATAGGTATAGTTTGTCTTATTATTAGGGCGGGCAACGTCTGCTGAACCCGCTAGCTTAAAATAAAACAGCTAATTAGTTACTTATTTGTCCGTAAAATTCCCGTTCAAATATTACTTGTAGTCCGGTGAAGCTATTAAGACCTTGCTAGATCAATAGCGTAGTCATTTCTAAGAAAAAAAAACCGTTCAAATAGGTCCAGCCGTTTCGGAGATTACCCGTAACAAATAAAAAAAAAACAGACATATCCACAGAATTAAAAAAAATGTTGATATTTGTAGCATCACGGATATTTTTAATATAAAATACACTCACTTTACTTTTATTATACGTAATATATCACAAATCAAAAATTGGGTACAAAACTAACATAGAATAAAGTTTTTGAAGAGTTTTTGGCGGGATTTTAGTCTGTCATGTAGTGGATTTTATATTTTATTCATAATCTTGTCTTACTTATCTGTATATTGTGTTAAATTGGTAGAGTTTTATGTAATATGGTTCGTTTATTGTGCATAAATGAAATGAAAGATAAATAATACCGCGAAGCATGAATTCTGTTGTCTTGAAAATTAAGAAGATAGAAATTTACGAAATATTACATAGAGGATTTGGCGCTTATACCTTTACATTATCTTGGATATAGAAAAAAACTACCTATATTAACTACTTCAGAATTGGCAGTATGGATTAATTCCTTTGACTATCTTATTGGATGAATATTATTACTACTAAACTTTTTGAATAGCGACACAAAATAAACTTTAGAAATGTTTGCGATATAAACGTACCACGTATAATTAATAATTGGAAAAAAAAATAACGCAGAATTAACTGTTTTAATAGGAACACAAAATAAACCATGAAAATATTTGCGAGAGATTGTTATCGCGTTACCATGGTAACGCATATAGTACTGACATTAACACGCATCGAAAGCTTCCAAAATAGCCCGATTTTGAGACATTCTTCATTAGTGCTCAGCTCCTATCGGTTTAAACGTTATGATATGTAGCCTATAGCCATCCTCGATAAATGAACTATCTAACACTAAAAGAAACTTTCAAATCAGATCTGTAGTTCTTGAGATTATCGCGTTCAACCAAACAAACAAACAAATAAACAAACTCTTTAGCTTTATATATTAGTATAGATTAGGTCTTTGCCTATGAAATTGCCGTTTTGTATGAAAAAATAAAACGAATTTTTTTCATGTTTTTTTTATTTGTATTAATCGAAGTAATCACCCATGCAATCAATGCATCTTTGCCAACGCAGTGGCAGCTTATTGATGCCCTTCTTAAAGAAATCAGCTAGACGGGAGGCAACAAATTCTCCAAAGGTATTGTGTACTGTCTCTCGGGTATTGAATTTTTTTCCGCCAAGGAGTTACCCAAATTCTGGAAAAAATAGTAGTCTGTAGGCGCAAGGTCTTGTGAGTAGAGCAGATGACGGAGAACTTCCAACCCCATTTCTTGCAACTTGGAGACCGACTGCTGTGCAGTATGAGGTCGCGCGTTGTCGAGCAGGAGCAGCGGAGACGAGCGATTGATCAATACTGGTTGGAGATGTGCCAGCTTCTCCATCATTGTGTTCAGTTCTTCATAGTACACATCTGCAGTAATGCTCACACCCTTTGGTAAGATGCTGTGATGAATCACACCGGCGCTAGACCACCAAACAGTGACCATCACTTTTCTAGGGGTAAGTTTTCGTTTAGGGCATTGTTTAGGTGCTGAAACAGGATCCAACCAACTTGCTGAGCGCTTGCGGTAATCAAACAGAATCCTTCTTTCATCGCAGATAACAATGCGGTTCAAAATTCCTTCATTTGTGTGTCTGTTGAGCAGTGCAAAATACGTCTCGACGCGTACTTCGTGCTGGCGATCATTGAGTTCGTGGGGCACCCATTTGTCAAGCTTGTTTACCTTGCCAATTTGACGCAAATGGACCAATATTGTTTTGACGCTAACGTCGAAAGCTGCTGCTAATTCAGATGTAGATTGTGTATCATCAGCTTCTACAATCGTTGTCGACCAAAGTCTTCGGACGACCATGAGGTTCATTTTTCAGGTCGAAATTCCCAGAACGGAAGCGAGCAAATCAATAACAGGTGGTGCGTTGGTCTGTAGTGTCAGCTCCGTAAACGTCAATGATGTTGCGTGCCGCTTGTGCTGCGTTGCTGCCACAATGGTACTCATATTCCATAATTACTCGAATATTTAACGTATCAATGATGACAAAGAGATTGAAATGCGATAAAAATATAACACTAATCAATAAACAAATGACTACTTTTGGAAAAAGAATTCCATGTTTTTAAAATAAAATGAATTTGAAATTAGAATTGTTAGCCAAACAAAAATTATTTTGATTTGAAATGGCCAGTACTGCAGAACGGCAATTTCATAGGTAAAAACCTACTATAATAAAAACTTTTTACTATACTACATGTTTATTCTATGTATCCTTATATTGTTTTCGATTACATTGTGCAGACAATACATGTTCTCAAAAAGAATTGAATACGCACATGAACGTTTAAATGAATACAATAAAGCGTATTTCTTTTTCTACGTACCAAAAACTGTGAGTAGTGCCGGTTCGGATAGCCTTTTCCCTGCTAAATTTTCGGCGACACACGTGTAGTTCGCTATGTCCTGAAAATTGCTTCAAAATGAACTTTCCTTTAAAATTTTTTCAACCTGATGTTTTCTATTGCTATATTGAGTTAAATTGTATTATACTAATCTTATTAGACTATAGAACAATAGCTTTGTAAAACTAAATAAAATATTTTTTGTGTACAAAACAGCTTTCCATTATTTGAAAAAAGATCTCTATAGGTGTATTTAAAGTATTTTAAATACGCATACATTTTAATATTTTCTTTGCTGTATTTAACTTTAATATTTAAAGTATTTTTTTATATATATATTTATTTGATTATTACTACCATTGTCACGTAGTCAATAATATTTCAAGCGTCGTGCAATCACTTCAGTATTAAGCGTCGTATGAATCAATATTCAAATAAGATGGTGGATTCCTTGTTAGAACCTCCTAGGGAGTTTTTGAGGCATCTCACAATTTCATACTCAGTGGTATTATTTCCCATTCACTTCACTTATGCACAATAAACTAACTATATTACGTAAATCACCACCAAATTTACAAAATATAGAGTCAAATAACACAAGATTATGAATAAAGTATAAAATCATTACACGACACACTGAAATCCCGCCAAAAACTCTCAAGAAACATTCTTAAGCAATTATGATATAATAAAATTACATAATAAAATTAAATAAATAGTTAAATTAATAATAAACTTTACTTTGATCTTGAATAGCTTTAGAATCACAAGCATTTTCAATACATAAAATATTATAGAATAAAAGTCGATATTTCTGTCAATGGTTAAGGTGTCTAAAAGCGAAGGCATTTGAAAACTCACCTAAATTGAACGTTTTAACAAGCCTTAACTGAAGCTTGCAGATTTATGGCGAATTCAGATAAATTTTCTGAACAAAAATCACACTTGGAAATACAAAGATTTCGCAAAAAAACCTAAGTTGTATGCAAACTTCGTTTTTACTTCCAGAACGGGATTCTATAAGTGTATAGACCAAATCTAATTTAATATTCTAACGTACCAATAAAGTTGCTTGCTTGATGCCCAAATCACCCTCTTTTGTAATCTGCACATTGTCATTAACAACAATTGGAGCGCCATTCTTAAGCCAGTAGAGCTCTGCGAATGGTGCAGCTGGTGGTGGTTCACAACGGAAAGTAACCGATGTGTATTGTTTGACCAATTGCGATTGCGGAGCAACTGAGAACAGCTTTTTTATATCTACGACAATAGAAGATATTATAATTATTTTTGGAAGAAGCAATAATATTAGCATTATTTCAACAGTTTTAAAAGATTTTGGTAGGACCGTTATTTTTTAGACCTTTGTAGGTTACGATAATATTTTGAAATCAAGAGCACGTTCGCTGGTTGCATGCCTTACATTACAATACTTGCCAAACTTTTTGACCACTCTGACGTTGTAGTTGCGTAGAATACAAATGTAAGCATATATAAGTTTTATATCATATGTATATCATTAATACTACTTAAGAATAAATAAATGCAAATTTTAAATTTCTATAATAGTTTATTAAATTCGTTTTGTATTCAATTCTTGACTTATTACGTGCAAGCTCGTAGTTACGGCTACATTTAAAACGGCCAAAAAGATTAGAGAGGTCTTTAATTATTAAAAAAGGATTATATAAATGGCAGTAATTACGTAATTAGTCAAGGTATTATTGCTCTTCGCAATCAGAACTTTATCAGTGAATATATGTACTTACATGCAATATCAATTGTCGCCGGTTGACTTCTAATCTGTCCTCGACTTGTCCAAGCAAAACATGAGCATTGGTATTTATCACTGCCGAAGTATTCTTCAACATTTTCCCTTGTAACCTTATGTTCTCCTTCTATTATTCTTACTCCAGTTTGTGGATCAACAAACTCAGAGTTGGTCGCTTGAGTTTTAATACCGTTGCATTTGAAATACACCTTCGAAATTAATATCAGTGTGAAATGACATTAAATATTTTAATTCTGATTTCAGCAAAACAAGAATATTCACTTTGAACTAATTTAGCCCTAAATGTAATACGTTATAAATTTCTGCAATAAATTCATATACAATAAAGATACTACATAGTTACACATGTTATCAATTGCACGATAAAGAAATAACTAATATTGCTAGTATAATCTAGTGAATTAATATGATTATCCATAGGAGAGAAATATATGTAAATAAACAAAATTTAAAAATAGATAGATGGCTTTGAATGAATATCGAAAACTTTAGAAACCATACACTTTATTATATTTCACTTTATTCTAAATGAGACAATGTGACAAATAGCTATAGCACAGGACTATAAATAGGAATTGCTATCAAGTGTAGTTTTTTAAAAGATTGGGTAGTCATTGGCTACAAATCTAAAACCAAAAAGTAATAGATAGCAAGACGAGCACTACAAAATCCCCGTACTACTGTAAATAATTTCGCATATCATATATTGATAGAAGAACAAAGCGATTACGAAATAAAATTAAATGTACTTTTACTCACTTCTAAAGCATTAGCAGCACGACATTTTAATACAGCAGGTTTATTTTTAACAACATAGGTATTCTCCGGCTCTAATAAGAATATCGGTAAATTATCTTTAGTTGTATGGAGAGGAATTTTATCATCTGAACCTGTCTCTAGATGAACGTTGTTTTTGACTGTTGCTAAATCTGGTGAATCTTTGTAATTTGATTCTTTGGTTTCGTAATCATAATCTAAGTAGGCATGTTCATCATCATCAATATCTTCGTCTTCCTCTTCATTGTCTATAAAAACTTCTGGTAGAAAATATTCTTTGCCTTGTGAATAATGATTGACTAATGAGAGAGGTGTATCGACATTTTCATTGACTTTTTTATTTACATCTTTGTGATGGTTTGTATCTACAATAAAATGAGCAGATGACTGTATGATTAGTCTTAAATTTATGAGTGAATATTTTCTTTTTTAACGGACTTCACAAAGGACGAAGTTTCAAATTCAGTTCTATTTTATTACCTTAAAGCTTCGTCATTTATAAACCGATATAGAAAATTATTTTTTCAGTGGAAACGAGATATTTTCTAGGGTTATTCCTAGAATTTAGATAATTTACTAGGGGTTACCTCAAAATCAAATAAAAATTATGTAGTGATTAATATACTGGTAGATTTGTGACAGTTACCTTACTATGGCCAAGATCATTCTGGGACATTTTTTGGAATATATTTTATTGGAATAAATCCATTTTAATAATTAAATTTCTTGTAATTAAAAAAATCTGCGTAAATTTTAATCATGTACTTATTCAAATTGCTGGTAATAACTGGATAAGTTCTTATTATAAATATATAATTACTTACTTTTTGCTGTATTCTCTCCATTCACCATGAATGCCAAATATGTGATAAAAACATTTATCCAAAAATTCACTTCCATTTATAAACTTATGCAAGAACGAAATATTTAAAATAACATCTGTTTCTTCGCTATCATTTTCTTCCATACCTACATTAACTTGATTAAAATATTATATTATTTGTTCTTACTGTTATCTATATATGTAATTATTCGTTTCACTAACACTAAAATATTTAATAGTTCAAATAATAATTATTTAATTTTCATTAAGTTCACTGCTTCACAAAATTTATTTCCGTGGATTAAATTTATATAAGTATATAACTTCGGTTTAAAATAAAGTCATTAAGTAATACTTAATTGTGATTAGGCGCACAATACTGTATCTAGAAACTCTAATAAGATTTACATGTATTTAAGAAATATCACTAATGTAATTTCAACGTTCCAATCGTAACGCATTTCGTGAAAGTTTACTACATCATTCCCCTACCCGAGACAGGTGTTCGCACCACACCAAATACTGAGCAACTAAAATAATATCCTCTGAGCGAATGTTTTCAACCCCTATTACAATTTACTGCGCATGCTCAAAAGTTTTAAACGCTTTATAAAGACCTCGTTGAAAGTTGAGCGAGAGATATTTTCCCTTGTTATATTCATCACCTTATTATAGAAAATCTAGAACAAATTTCGTAATTGCGTATAAGTAAAACTTTTAGATGTATAATTTCATACCTTTATATTCGTTTACTGACCAAATTGTTTAAGTTAGGAAAATATAATATAGTTTTTACTGCTTAATATTATTATATAAAATATACGTTTATATAACATTTACAAACACAATCCAAGTTCTTAAAGATTTGTATTAGAATATATTATATCGTGATCTGTATGTAAGACACAATGTTATACGAGTTGATAATTTTTTTAGCCGTACTTTAGACAGAGAAGGAAACGGATTGTCGGAATTGTGATTTGTCGGAAAACAGATGCTAATGCTTCGTTTTCACAAAGAGTATAAAGAACCAAGCATCAGTGCTCTAGTAAATGTGTAATCCCAATGTCTTGAATACTGAAAAGAATGGAAATAACTATCATATATAATAATTGTTACATATCAAAGTTTATTTTCAAACTTGAGTCTATTGATGTACAGATTTTCGCGGCTATTAGCATATTTTATCAAGTTTATGTTTATAAAAGGCTTGTAAATTATATTTAATAGTTTTAAAAACTCAATTTTCTCTTCCAAATCTTGTAAGAACACTGTTCCTGGTTACCGTCCATTTCTGTAGATATTGTGCTTTGATTTCAAGACTGATTAATGGCAAATACTTGCATACGATACATTCCGAATACAGTCTTCAAAGTTTGCTTTCTTGGCCGAAAATATATGTTTGAACAGAACTATATACTAATACTAACGAGTATTGTTTAAATTTGGTTCTAGATAGAATATGGGCTAAAATGAATATTTAGCACTAGATAGACAGCAAGCATTTTGCTTCTACCGTCGTATAAAAGTGTAATAGCTATAATATAACATATAAAGTTAAAAGTATTGTAATAAAGACAACCAAAATAACAAAATAAAATAATTATTAAATAAAAAGAAGGAGTTGCACTGATGTAGAAGTTCGTAGTTAAAATAAATTGCAATTCTTTTAAGTAACTCCTAATGCTTACCCACTAAGGATTCTTGCAAACGCCTACAAATAACTGCTGCCTATTCGATTTGATAAAATAGAGAAATGGCTGATTCGCCACGAATGTTGTTCTGTTTAATAAAAATGAAATATGCTTAACTTGTATAACTGAAATAGAAAAACAAGAAGCATACATTAAACAAAACATACTTGACATCTTTGATCTGAGATACCAAGGTTTTCTTAACAATGATAGGCTTTTATTCAACTGACAATAGAAACTATGCTTAGAGGTACTAATTAATTAATCTTCGTCGCATGCTACTTCAAAGTTAACCCTTTCAGACCTGATTTTTTTTATTTTCGCTAATCGATCTGAAAAAAATGCCTGCAACTAGGCTATTGTAAACAGATCTAAGGAAAAATAAATAAATAAATCCTGATTACAAGCTTTTCAAGAAAAACAGCTTTTTCTTTTTGTACACATCCGTCCAACGTAGTGAAAATATTGGTGTTAAGGGATGTTTATCTATAATAATAAAAACATTTATTTTACAACTTTTTACTAGGAAATACGAAGCAATATGAAATAACAAATATTAATAATAGTATTCTCTTTATAAAAAATAACAAAAATGGCTTTTTCTTTGGGTAGATTTAACAAATTACTCTTAAATCACAATCTAAATTAAAATTAAAATCAAAGGCATCAACATAGCATCCTATGTATGAAATGCTAAGAAGCAATTCTTATCCTTAGTTAGGCATAAGTGAACCTTGCATTTTATGCATTTGATTCGGGTTCTACCCGAGCATCCCATCATTTTACACCGTGTACCAAGCCCCTCATCGTGTGCAGGAAAATGCCCAAAACCGTCTCGAGTTATTTCAGCTTCTGGGCGTGTCTCTCCTGGTCTCCTAGGTACAATTTGAAGAGTTGGGCTACTGCCACTTGGACGACCTCTTTTACCGGAAATTTTATTTTGCAACACCAGACTTTCAGCCAACCGACGCCGAAAGTGAAGCAATGACAGTTGTTTGTTTTTAGGTATGCTAAGCGCCTCATTGTCGACTTGGTATTCTCGGTATGCTTGAACTACTGCTAAATCTGATGCATGGAATATCATGCGTAAGGTCCATTTTTTTGATTTTATAAACGTCCTATAGTAACTCATGAGTTGATCTAGCAAATCTACTCCTCCCATCGCATGATTGTACTTCCTTACAACTTCGGGACGTTCCACTTCAATAAAGTGTTTATCTTTTTTACACCACCTCTTCACTAAATCTTTTTCACCAATTCCAACAAAATTAGATGCTAAATGGATAATCTTATTATCCAACCATTTGACGACAGTTACATCTTCATCATAGCTAGTCATTTCTTGAGCAAAGCCTCGCGGTTTTTTGTTCATTTCTTTGTCGCTTAGCAATGATGGCTTTACAAATCTGTTGATACGGATAGTGCCAGCAGCCATAATTCCTCTCTGTTTTAAAATTTATAGCAGATGATAGGACGAAAAATAATTGTCGAAGTATAGCTGGTGACCTTTGCTTTCTCCAATTCTCTTTGTAAGATGAAGGACTGCACCATATCCAATTTTTTTTGTTAAATTATTATCTAATTCTGGACTGGAACTCTGATAAAGGATAAAATCGTAAGCTTGACCATGTTTACCACATAAGAAAAAGATTTTCAAACCCCATGGACAAGGCTTGCCCTTTATATACTGTTTGGCAACATGTTTTCCGGTGAAAGGAACAATCTGTTCGTCAACACAAAGGTTTTTCTCGACTGGTAAATCTAAACATCTCTTTCTAACAGCATCAAAGATCGGGCGCACTTTGATAAACGCATCTTTAGAATTACCTGATATTGCTGTATTATCAACTAGATGTAATTTGTTACGCAGCTCAAAAAATCGGTCTCTTGCCATGTTTTCAGTGAACAAGGGAATGCTGATATTTGTTTCCCAATACATTTTCAAACAAGGGTACCCAAATATTCCAGTGGCCAAATGGAATCCAAACAATATTTCTATTTCCTTGGCAGTAGTAGGTTTAAACCTTACTTTATTGGAATATGTAGCGTATAAGTTTGTCATTTCAGCCATAACCTGAAATAATTGTTTAGGCACATATCTGTTATAATAATCTACTGGGCTTTCAACTCTGGGATCAATATCAATGGGTGGAAACCAAGCTGGTGAAATTGTGTTTACTATTTCCTTGTGTCTCCACCTAATACTATGCTTCGGCGTAATATTCTGTAAAAGAGTATCTTCAGAGGCGGAAGGCACTTCTGGTAAAAAGTCATCACTCATTTCAACGCATAATGAGCCAGTGTCTTCATCATCATTATCATCCAAAGCTTCTCGTTGGTTCCGGCTGATGATATCTGCTCCCACTCGGACACATCGTAGCTCCCGTTCAGACGCAGGTCCAACTGGTCCTTCGTCATCAGAAGATAATTCTAAATCAGAAAGGCAACTTTCTTCTAGTGCTATAATAGCGTCGCGCGAAAACATGTTGGTAATTTCTTATCTGAAAATAGTATTAACACAATTTGTAACATCAAAAACAACAAAATTACACCATTCAATAACAATTATAATTTATTTTAGTAATACCTACGATGTACAACAACAAATGAGAAATACATCGTATGCGCCTGATGTGTACATTTGTGTACAAATATAAAAATCACGAAAATTTGTACAAAAATGAACTAAAACCCACAACATGTATGTAAAATATGACGACAACAATATAACACATCGACCTATAAATATTTCATTACATATACTTTGATATTTTCTACTTTTTAGAAATAAAATAATGAACTTACCTGCACAATGCAAACTTCAGTCGGCTACTGGTCATAATTTGCCAAAAACTCTCATTAAACGCTAAGAGATGGCGTTGGGAATAACGTTTTCGGTAGTTTATTATGTGAACTAATGAACACAACCGTTTTTAGTTGCAAAAATGTGAAATTAAGACTTAAATTTATTTTTATATTATATGTGTACAATTGTGTACACCTGGTCTGAAAGGGTTAATAAAGTATGCCATAGCAGATTTATAATGTGCTAATAATTCATTTTTAAGTATTTATTAATACGATTTTTTTAAGAAAAAAATTCAATAAGCAGTAAAATAACTGGATAAAGCCTATTCTACTCTGAAGTAATTTAAATCATGCAAATATAAATTGCCATTGAAGATGTTATCTATGACACTGAATGTGAATTATTCACAGTTTTAACTCCCTTTTTAATGGTATTGTTGCCTTTTAATCTAATATATAAAATTCTCGTGTCACAGTTTTCGTTGCCATACTCCTCCGAAACGGCTTGACCGATTTTGATAAAATTTTTTGTACTTATCCGGTATCTATGAGAATCGGCCAACATCTATTTTTCATCCCCCTAAATGTTAGGGGTAGTCCACCCCTAAATTTTTTATTTTATTTTTTTGACAACATTTTTAATTTCTATTTTTTTATGATACAACATACAAAAATATATACAATCCTCAATTTTCACCCTTCTACGATCAACCATTATTTTTTAATAGCGATTTTAGTAATTATTCATTTTTAACCACTTGGTAAATTATCCCAGAGAAAGAGCTAATTAAAACCAAGTTGTTGTCTCTTTTGTGAGCGGGTTTATGCTTACTTTAAAATATTTCTCACATACCAACTGGGTATATGTTTAAGTAAGTCCCTGTATTGTTCGGATTTACAAATGCAAACGGTTGGGGTCGCTAAAATCGGGTTTTAGGTTAATTACGATTTTTCGCGTTTAAAAATATAATTGACACAGGTTTGAACCAATTTGGTGCAGAAGAAGTTGCACGGGTCAGCTAGTTCTTCTATAAAAATATACGTCTTTGAAAGATTATTTACCTTTATAATGGATAAATGAAAATGTCCATTATAAGATTAGGTATAAGGTAGAAAAATCACTATAAATATTTTTACCAGATGAGGCTGCCGTTTTTGTTCCTTTTTCATTTACTTCTATAATTGCTTTCTGTACAGCTTTTGAAACGTAAACCGTCTCATTTCTTACTATTCTTGTAATTCCTGAATTTTGGACTTTAAATATTTTTTTGACGCCAATCTAATTACAACGAGAAATAACACTTGAAAATAGATTCTAGCATACGTACTTTATAGTTCAAGTTACAACATTTTCAGTGGCAGGTATGCAGACCGACCTAATCGAAAAAATCAAAGTAATTTTGAATCTGGATGAGGATGTAAAATGCTCCCTTAAGGTAAAGTAAAGACTATCATGTGTTTGTTTTCTCTTGTCATGAAAATGTTGGCACCTTATGTTGCCGTCGATAGAAAGAGGGATACATTTGCGGTTTGCAATATTAAATTTTATATTTCGTTCATTGGCATGATGGTTGGGCTTTTCTAAACCTGTCCGACTAGCTACAACTCTCAAGTTAATAGTTGCCAGGAATCTATGAGTATGTTCTGGCAGCACTTATCAGTTTTCCAAGGTTTGGTGTGTTTACTTATTTTGGATTACTTCGTCCTTTAACAGAAGTTGAGGTTGTGGTCAAATGCTTTTGTAGGAGGTAAAGCTACGTTGAAGTTATTACTGGTTTCAGCATGAATGGGTTGGCTTGCCTAGGGTCGTAACATCCGATCCACAGAAAACTGACATAAGTAACAGTGCTTGCATTGTTGCGTTTTGTTCAGTAAGTGAGAGCGCTGGAGGGCCACCTCCCCTTACCCCTCCTACTCCTCCCTTCCCTAAACACAAGCTGGCAACGCACTTGCGACTCCCCTGGCGTTGCTAGAGTCTATGGACAGCGGTGATCACTTAACATCAGGTGACCCGCCTGTTCGTTTGTGTCCTATAATATAAAAAAAACGCTTAAACCTATTTATAGTTTACCTATTAGTACACATAATACATCCACTATTTCTTAATTCTTTGCATCCTTAATTCAAGAAAAGTAGATATTTCAATAAATAATTTATTAAAATAAAACTTATTTAGCTGCGTCATCAGAGAGAATAAATTAATTCTCCTTACGGTATCATTTATGCTACCATAACAAAAACCGGTTACGCGTAAATATGTGTATGACGAGGACACCTAAAGTGGAATACACAGGTAGCTTAAATCACGTGACCCATTTTTGGTAATTTCTCAATATCTATTAAACAAAAATAAATAAAATCAGTTGACAAACAGAGGAAAAAAGTTATTTTCGTTTATATATATTATAGACGATAATACCATGCATTTAAGACTAATGAAAACACTTCTTACATGTAATACACTACACACACACACACACTTATTTTTTTTCCTTTAGTACTACCCGTCTGTAACTAGCATGTTCAATTTTTTTTATAGCATAGGAGGCAACGAACAGGTGGGTTACCTGATATTAAGTGATTACCACCATCCATAGAGACTAGTAACACGAGGGGTTTCGTAAGTGCGTTGTCGTCCTGTGTTGGGGAGGGGTGGAGGAAGGGAAGAGGAGAGGTGGGCTTCCGACACTCTCACTAACCGAACGAAACGCAACAATGCAAGCACTGTTACTTCACGTCGGTTTTCTGTGAGAGTGTGGTGCTACCCCAGTCGAGCCTACCTATTCATGCTGAAACCAGTAATAGCTTCAGTGTGGCTCTACCACCTACCAAATGAATGAATGATATAATAGAAAAAATATTTAAATCGAAGTAAATTTTATAAAATTACCTTTTCATACAAAGCCTGTAGATTATGTTCATCCTGAGCTATAAACTTGGGTATCGTTAGTTCGATTTTTTGATACCGCATCTTGCCTAACACCTCGTTCAAGGTATCTGGAGCTGACTGCAACTGGCGTAGTAAGACGTGTAGACCATTTCTCGAGTTTGGTAAAATTATTATGAGTGATGCTTTTTTGCCCACGTAAGGTATTTTGATAATCTGTTTCAATTCCAACTTTTACTTAGATATCTAAGTTTGGGACGTATTCGACAAAATTAAATAAAACATTTTTAATTGGATATTTTCGTCAATTATTGTTATATATTTTGTAATTAAATTCAATATTATTACAAACCATTCAAACTGTACATCAAAAATCATAATGATAACGCTCATCAATAGAATAAAAAAGAATAAAATTGTGTTTTTACGTCGTATTTAATTGTGTCAACATCGAAACGAATAGGAACGCTCACCATTCACACAAGGAATATAAAACTAGAAAAATTGTTAAATATATGTGGAGAATCATGTACATTAAAGAAAGCAACGTTTAAAATTACAGTAGAAGTGTTGATTGAACGTCTATGTGTATTTAGACAATCACTAATATTTTCTGGAGACGATGAGAACGAGTGAATAAAGTCAAGAAGCAAATTATTTCTAAGCTAAAATTATTCTTTTAGTGTCCTCATAACTGTAAGAAACCAATTATTTACATGTAGATTGCATTGTCTTTACATTAGGATACTATTATTATTTTGTTTGTTAAATCTGTTATATGGAACAGAACTTTGATAATTGCATGTACTCTAGCTATAACGACACAGGAGTGTCTTCAACACGCAGTCTGTAATCTCCGTGCTTCTGTGTATATGTTGTTGCTTCTATAATTCGTAAATTAAAATCGATAAAAAATAGGCCAACTCTTTCTTTTATTTAGCTATCTCATACTATATATTATAACCTATTGTTCAAGCATATATTACAAACTTCTTTGTCGTATAGCTGTTAATGTATTTTCCTTTTAAATATTATTTAAATTTGACATTGTCATGTGTCTTGTATGAATAAAATAAATACTACAATGTAAAGGACCTGACCTATTATCCTTTCCTATCCGAATCCGAAGATCCTAATAAATCTATACACCTATATCACTCCTAAAATTTAAATAAGTATGACGATATCTCACGTGCTAGAATCCATTAAACCGTATAGGCCACAAAGCGGGACAAAGAAATATATAGACACAAACTACGTGGTCTAGTAAAAATAAATTAAATATATATACAATATTTGTGTTTGTTCTAGTTTCAATTCTAAAACCATATATTTAGATATTTGCATAGAGAGGTTACTATGTACCTGTGATTTAAGTACATCACTTTTCAAGTACTTATAATTTCCAACACGAGTCATCATAACAACTTCACGTGTACCTTGTGGCGTAAAAAAATCACTCGTCTGGATAATGTCGAATGGATACATCCACTCACCCTATAATTGAAAAAAAAAAATGTTCTAAGTAACTTTCTTATGCCTTGACACGTTTAGAATATTAATAATTACAGACTCATCCTAAGAATATTAGAGAGTTATTGTAGTCATATGAATTTTAATTATTAGCTAAATATTGGTTTTACTGTTTACTATTGCACTAGTAGTAGGCCTGTTGGGATCTCTTATTGGAAATATTTTTTATTTCTTATTCAGACAGAATGAATTTACAAAAATATAATTTATGTTTTTAACAAAAAGCTAGACTGATAATAAAGATAAAGTTCCATTGTGTTTCACAGTTCAAGTAAGTTCAAAAAGTCCTTGACTATTGTTAGGTACTTACCTAAACTTGTGATAAACCTATCATTACCTCAATTACCATACATTTATGAAATGATGATGACTTATTATAGTTGATTGCATTTGCGTACACCGCGTCAATCAATGTATCTATTCCGAGCTGCCAAAAAGATTCACTAGGGATGTAGATAAAATTTGACATTCGTTACATTTTGTCCAAAGACGCTAACCTCAAAATGTATAGCATTGACCATTATTAGTGATGAAGAGGTTGATATGTCTGTTGGTGATAAAACGTTCGGTATCATTCCATTGGTTTGTCTGGATACCTGAAATGAAAATTATAAAGGAAATACATCATATTACCAGCAATGTGTTCAAGCAATTGGAGCAATTGATTCATTAGCCAAATCCGTATATCCGTTTATACATTTTTCTTGGTCACTAATTTTAATGGTACCTGGTATCTTTTGAGGACAATATTTTACCATTCTAAATAAATGTATTCATAATGCGTGTATCATATATAGATAAAAAATGATCCGAGCAATTCTAATACATTTCCTAATGCAATCATTAAACAATGTTTTATCGGTATTGTTCGCGAATAATATGCTTGAATACTTTGCCTTACAATAAAACCTCTGTAGCTGTCTACCGCCATGGAGTTGGGGCGATCGCGATGGCTTCAACGTTCGAAAAAACAATTGACTACAAAAATGTCTGTAAACTATCGTCTGTTATAGTGAGTACTATTTTATAAATTTAAATTCTTTTAAAGGCATTTTCATGGTCCTTCGTTGTCGGATGTGTAATAAAACAATTTAAAAAGTGGTAATTAAATTGTGTATGGTGTTGGAATTGTGAAAAACTTACGTGAGCATAAAACTTTACAAATTTAAATTCTAACAAAATCGTGTGGTGAATTATCGAATGATACGTACGCGTATTCTGAAAGATTCGCGTAATTCAAGTCATATTTCCCCAACGGTTTTCGGTTAGTGCCTACTTGCCTATATACATAAAAGCCAAGGTAAACGTTTGAAAATATGGATAAAATAAACCAACTGATATCATGTCAAATGGATAGATTGGAAAAAATACACAGATCACAAATTAATTTCAGCAAATGTCCGAAAAGTAGGATAACTATATCATATATTGAGACTCGCTTAGAAAACTTAGAACAAATTTGGAAATTGTTTATCGGTTGCCATGAAGATATCATAGGTTGTGTGGATAGCGACAAGAAACAAGGTATAGCATACTTTTCTAACGATATTTATTATGAATGTGAGGAGGTTTATATAAACCACAAAAGCGATTTAAAAATAAAACTTCAAGAACTCGCACCTATCACCACAGCAAAACAAACAACACTTTCACAACATGAATTGCCACATATGGAACCAAATCTACCTCGTATTAACATCCCCTTGTTCTCAGGAAAGTATACGGAATGGCCATCTTTTCACGATATTTATGTAAGTTTAATTCATAATAATTCAAGATTAGATGATGTGCAAAAACTTCATTATTTGAAAACAAGTTTGAGCGGAGAAGCGGAATCTCTCTTGAGAAGTATACCGATTACATCGCAAAACTATTCCGAAGCATGGGAGACTCTTAAAAAAAGGTATAATAATAAGAGATATATATCCAATTGCATATTTAGAAGATTATTTAGTTTAAAAAACTTAACCACTGAATCTGATTACAACATCAAACAAATTTTAGATACAACATCAGAATGTTTGAGCTCTCTAAAGAACTTAGGTTTACCCACCTCCGCATGGGATGCTATTATGGTTTACATGACAGCAACTAAACTCGATAATGAGAGCTACAGATTGTGGGAGCAACACATAGCTGATCACTCAACTGATTTTGTTTCGCTAGATGTTTTATTTCATTTTTTAGAAACTAGATTCAGAACTTTGGAAATGTTACAGTGCAATACTAAAACTATAAAAACAAAGTCATTTCATGCTGCCGTCACCACTTCTAAAAAGACACCGCAATGCTCATTCTGTAATAGTGAAGAACATTATATATATCAGTGTAAACAGTTCGCAAAAAAGGATTATAAGACTCGATATGCATTTGTACAAAACAATAATCTTTGTTTCAACTGTTTGATCCCAAACCATTCAGCTTTCCTATGTAAGAGGACTACATGCTGTAAAGTATGTCAGAAAAAACATCATTCATTGTTACACCCTGAAAAAAGAGATTCAAATACATATAAACAGACGTTAGTAGAGGAAGCAAAACAGGCAGACCAATCTCCATCTGTGTCACATTTTTCAAACAACCCTGGTCAAGTTTTATTAGCTACAGCACTGGTAGATATTACTACAAGTAACGGACAAACACATGTCTATCGTGCACTCATTGATCAGGGATCACAGAGCTCGTTTGTGTCAGAGAACTTTGCTCAAGCAACAGGCTTGAAGCGTTGTAAAATCAACAGCGAGTTTTACCTAAGTGAAGGAAAAACAATACATTCAAGTTCTATGATTGAATTTGAATTAAAGTCGAGATATAACACAAACTTCACCTTATGGGTACAAGCATATGTAATCAGTCGTATCACAACATACCTACCTCAAAAACAGGTCGTATTGTTCGATTGGCCAGAGATAGATACAATTACACTGGCAGACCCTGGCTTTCATCAACCAGGAAAAATTGACATGTTACTAGGAGCTAGTGTATCTAGTAAGATTATGAGGCAAGGTCTATTGAGAAGTCCAGTTGGCACCATAGCACAAAATACCCAACTAGGATGGATCATTTCAGGTGACACAAATACAACTATTAAAAACAATAAAATTGTAAGCATGCATTCCTGTGTGTGTGAAAACAACATGCTAAAACAATTTTGGGAACTAGAAAAGGAATCTATAACAGCAGCGAAGAAATTAACAAAGAAGGAAGAAACGTCTGAAGAAGATTATAAAGAAATTAAAATGACTACATATAAAGACAGGTACAAGGTGGACTTACCTCTTAAAAACGATATTAAGACACCTGCAGATAAATGTGGGAAAACACAGAAAATAGCGACATCTAAGATTTTACATTTGGAGAAAAGGCTCCAGCAGAATACAATATTAAAAGACGGATGTATAAGAGTGATACAAAGACACCAAGAACTAGAAGACATATCATTAGTAAATGACGGCAAGGACAGATGGAGCCATGTAAAATCAAACTCTATTCCAGCAGATATAGCATCGAAAGGAGTTTATCTGTCAGAATTAGAAAACAAAACATTGCGGTGGCATGGTCCACAATGGCTATGTCAAGTGCCAATCAAAGAGACTGCACTTCATGTTCCTGAGATAAAATTACAACCAAGGAAACCAATCCTTAAGGTATTCCATTTTAACAGTGATAAAAACATTTATGATCAATTTTCCTCTTTGAGCAGAATGTTAAGAGTCATATGCTGTAGAAGATTTATACGTTTGAAAAAAATGAAAGAAGCTAGAGAACCACAATCTTATTATTCGACAATCATAGATTTAGATTACTCTTTAAACACATTAATCAAAATGGATCAGAAAAAACACTTTCGAGAAGAAATTTTAGATTTAAGACTTAAAAATCGAATAAAACAAACAGGCGTCTTGGAAACCCAACATCCTTTTATACAAGAACGATACTCAAGAGTGGGTAGGCGGTTACAAAGGGCTAAGGTACCTAAACAAATAAAACTTCCCATTATTTTGCCCAAGGAATCGCACTTAATTCAACTGATTATGAAGGATGCACGCTTAAAACTATTACATGGTGAAAATCTACTAACAATACAGTACGTCCACATAAGATCTCGATACTGGGTTACAGGTTTGAAGGCTCATATCAAAGGGCTTATCAACAAACGTGTCGTTTGTGTGAAACATAGAGCTAATACAACACAGCCACATATGGGAGAACTACCGGAACAAAGAATACAACCTGGAAGACCTTTCGAGACTTTTGGAATAAACTATACAGGATCTGTCCAAATCAGAACTTCTAAAGGTCGCAATTACAAATCCTACATCAATTACATCGGCTTATTTATTTATTTTTTAATCAATGCGATTTATCTTAAAGCTGTAAGTGATCTATCGACTCAGAGTTTTATGGCAACTTTTAGAAGATTCGCAGCTCGACTAGGCCACTGTTCTAATTTATCGAGTAACAGTAGCACAAATTTAGTTGTTGCCGCTAAGCAGTTAAAGGCTTTATTCAGGAAGTGCAAAGAAAATCTACAACCTGGAATTCCAGAGATGTTGGCTAATGATGAGATCACATGGCACTTCGTTCCTACACGGGCTCTCAACTTCGGTGGTCTCTGGAAGGCAGGAGTGAAGTCAGTAAAGACACACCTAATGAAGGTTTTGGGAAATTCAATCCTAAGGTATGAGGAATTGGCAACTTTATTCACTCAGCTAGAAGTCTGTTTAAATTGGCGATCAATCGGTGGATCGAATGACCATCCAGATGATATCAGTGCGCTAACTTCATTGTATTTTTTGGTTGGTGAACCATTAATTGCTATACTTGATAATAACAATTATACACTAACTATGACCCCATTACAAAGATGGAGATTAGTTCAACGGATTACAAGCCATTTTTGGCAACGATGGAGCACAGAGTATTTACACGTTCTACAGCAGCGACATAAGTGGCAAAATAAGACCAGTGCACCAAACATAGGTGATGTTGTTATAGTTAAGGAACTTTCGCTACCTCCTACAAAATGGCTTATGACACGAGTAGTAGGCACACATCCGGGGCCGGATGGGGAAATTAGAGTGGTGACTTTGAGAAGCAGTACTGGCTTCTTCAAGCGACCAGTATCAAAGCTGGTTGCTTTGCCAATTTCCAATTAAAACAATTGTGCGCACGGTGGGCGGCTGCAGGAAGAACGGAGTTCTTGGTGGGCGGAATGTTCGCGAATAATATGCTTGAATACTTTGCCTTACAATAAAACCTCTGTAGCTGTCTACCGCCATGGAGTTGGGGCGATCGCGATGGCTTCAACGTTCGAAAAAACAATTGACTACAAAAATGTCTGTAAACTATCGTCTGTTATAGTGAGTACTATTTTATAAATTTGAATTCTTTTAAAGGCATTTACAGGTATAAAGAGGTTCAGTCAACATTTTGTGACTTTTATTCACACAGGAACGTCTCCCGTTACAGCGAAAGTTTTTTTTTTTAATTACTTAGTTAAATCTGACAAAATACGTTAAATTTCCAAAACCTATCGACATTTGAAGGGTTAGTATTGTTAGTTATCGGAACCGAATAAAGCTAGTGCAAGGCCTATAGCAAACCACTATTAAAAGCTCTAGGGGTAAATTTCGCTCCCGCACACCTGATTAGGCCCCCCTCGGCAGCGGCTCAAGCCTAGGTCCGTTCCCTCGGCGTGGAGCCCTTGAGTGCGCTGCTCGCGCGATACAGTGACACAAAATCTTACATCATTGTGACAACATTACACATATCACCATCACACACGTGCACGCATACACATGAAAGTGGAAGGGTTTTTTTTTTACCCTTATCGAACTGAAATAGTTGAGAAAATTATCCGATACGAAATATCTGTAAGAGTTGTTGAGGTATGTATGCTTGGTACACATATATGTTTCAACAACTCATATACGTATGAATAGGTAGCTTAGGTTAGCTCAGGTAGGTCGCGAATTGCACAGCCCAAGCCGAGGTGTGCCGTGCACCCTTGAGCTAGTTGTCAAATAAATCGGCTGAGTGCCCTAAGCGCTCGCCTTCGTAGTCCGGTGAAGCTGTTAAGACCTTGCTGAGTGAATAGCGTAGTCATTTCGAAAAAAAAAAACGACTAAAAGTGAAAGCAATAAAATAAGGCGTTCATTTTTGTCTAGTAATTTTACACATATATTATATTTCTGTTAAACGTGAAACCTAATGAAACACACAAAGCCCTCCACAAAAGTGCATGTACAGTTGGAGAAAACACTAAACAAAGTATAACCTATACATTTATTTGCTTTTGAGGACCTAACTTTATACCATATCACTAAACCGGCCTTAGCGGCAACAAACAAATTTTGCTTTTGTAAAATTCTATATTTATAATTAGTATTTGAATCTGTAATTGTATTTGTATTTTTGTAAATAAATAAATTTCAAGTCGGTGAATTTTTTACCAATATATTACAGATGTATATTGAGTCGACACGTATTCGACTGTATTCATATCTATTTCGTTCTTCTATAACGTGACACTCACCCATTCATTAACTTCACTGACGGCTTCGTCTGTATTTGCGAAACTAATTTTACGCACTCCCGATTTAAAGATGCTTTTGGTATCATCAACATATTTGTAATAGAGATCATGTTTCTCGTCTAAGTATATTCTGCTTGCCATATTTAATGTAACACCTGGGAGGTACTTCAAGTCTCCGATGAGCGTTCTTAATTGTTTTCTAAGCTAATTAAAATAAATTAGATATTTATGGTAGCACATTTAAAATTGAGATTGTAAGATAGTGTGAGACTCTAGCATGAAAGTTATACAGAAAAATGATTTTTTCTATTTCTTCAAACTAAATGCGTTTCAAAAACGTGTAGTTAATATTTTTTATCGAAGTTCCCAATGCTAGATTTAGACAGATTATTTTAGATGAAAAGGTATACAGGAAAGTGTAGGAAATTAAGTGTCGGCTGAACCTTCAAATTCGCGGTATTTACATATAAGATATAGCCATTCTGCCCAAGATAAGGTTCGGCCACTCTGGTACCCTTGCGATGATTGCCATATCGGCTGAGAACATTTCGCACTCGCCGTCAAACCTGGTGCGGCCGAAAAGCCATATACTATAGCAGCCTGAAGAAAGTTCGAAAAAAGGCAGCTGAAACTAACCTGCTGTAGTCGTTTATTTTGTGATAAGTTGATCTACAAGTACTTGTTGAAATATCATACTATAACATAAAGCTTTAACAATAACCATAAATGGCAACTTTTTTTTGGGCAAAAAATATTCGAACTAGCAGTGATAAGAAATAAAAACGAAACGCAATGCTCCATGAAATTAATTTTCCGTTGTACAATATACTGTAAATTTACACATAAAAGAGATTTTGATACCAAGTGTTTATTACCCGATATTTACGACCTACGCCGACAGCTATAAGCAGTTGTTTCAAAGCCGACCTCTTTGCACCGAATACAAGTTTTCCCAACGATAAGAGAGCGGACAGCGGAGAGCATAACATATTTTTTTCAGGGTTTGTTAATGCAGCTTCCTGTGGAATGAAGAATATTGATTGTCATTTTGGCAATCGTCTGAGTATTTTTTTTAAGTTTATAGGATCTAGCGTTGGACAACGATTCTACTTGTCATTTTGGCAATCGTCTGAGTATTTTTTTATGTTTATAGGATCTAGCGTTGGATAACGATTCTACTTGATATTAAATAACGATGTGTCTCCCCCCCCCCCTATATATATTTTTTTAATGAAAATTGTTTTGTTCCCTTAAGTTTTAGTAAACAATCACTATGAACTTGTTATCAAAACATCGTAAGTAAAATTTCAAAACATATTATGAAAAACTTACTTGACTTTACGACTCTAATTACCCAGTTGATATTTTGGTAACGTCAAACGAAATTATACTTAATAATTATTTACAACATTTTTTTAAGAATTTTCGTTTTTTGCTAAATTCGTCACCGATATCTTGTATTGCATTTAAATAACCCAAAGCGAAAGAGTTAAAGTCGTGTCGAGTCCATTTTGAAATTGCTCCCCTGTGGGGCGTGAGCCCCACGTTGGGAAACACTCAGCTAACGGAACACACGTAAACTTGTTTGGTTGCAGATTTTCAGCTGTCACCCTACCCTATGATTTCATTACTATGTTTTCCTTTACCGAAAACTCTGGCTCATTATTGCAAGGACTTAAACCTACTCTAATTGGAGCAGTTGGTAGAGGTAGAGCCACGCTGAAGCTATTACTAATTTCAGTATCAATGGCTCGGCTCACCCGGGGTAGTACCACCCGACCCACAGAAACACCGACGTGAAATAACAGTGCTTACATTGTTGCGTTTCGTTCGATCAGTGAGAGAACCGGAGGCCTACCTTACCTTTCCCCCTCTTCCTCCAAACACAGGCTGGCAACGTATTTGCGACTCCGTTGCTGATGTCTATGGACGGCGATGATCACTTAACATCAGGTAACCCACCCGTTTGTCTCCAATGCTATAAAAAAGCAATGTTTAGTCAACTTCGCTTTGCTAAGTAATTAAGTTTAAAATATTTAAATGTTACAAAATGTAACATCCGTCTATATACGCCTATCTTTTGACACTTATGTATTCGAATTAAATGTTTCTTCTCATTAATATATTTGTTTTCTGATTAGTTGTGAGTAAGTATTCTATGTTAGATATTTTATGAAGTAAAAAGAATTAGATAAGGTTAAAATTACAATTACAAGGTTAAAATTTCTCTTACTGAACCTATCGAAAGCTTACCAAAGCAAATAATCTCTGTAAGTTTCCGCTCAGATCGAATCTTGTGACGCTCTTCGGTCTAAATTCTAGACTTTCGTCTTCTTTTGAAGTAGAATCATTGTCTGCGATTCCATTTGTTACCAATAATAGAGTACATACTAACGTAAAATAAGTAATACATAAATTAACACACCCTGTTAACGTCAATTAAACCAATGTTCTTTTTTTCTAATCGGCTGAGTGCCTTAAGCACTCGCTTTAGTAGTTCGATGAAGCTGTTAAGACCTTGCTAGGTCAATAGCGTAGTCAGATCGATAAAAACTTTTTTTTCTTGTTTATTTTATTTTTGGCAACCAATCTTATATTAGATTGCTACTGCCATTGACGAGTAGGTATGATATTACAAGTTTATTGTGATCATTTCAATAAAAATCATTTCAAAAGTATAAGCACAAACGTAAAAAAACCTAGATGCAAAAACCGGTGCCGAAAACTGCAAGGGACGAACTGGAGTTAATAACCTTCATAATAAAACGGACAATAAACCCTTTTGTATTGTTCATATCGTTCCCACATTCACTTCCCTTTACCCGATTTTTTTTTTTTTTTCGAAATGTCTACGCTATTGACCCAGTAAGGTCTTAACAGCTTCACCGGACTACTAAGGCGAGCACTTAAGGCACTCAGCCGAATTTTGGCAAACAGCTCAAGGGTGCACGGCACACCTCGGCTTGGCTGTTGCCTGTTGCATGCAAAATCACGACCTATCTTATCTAACCTAGCTAACTATTCATATATGTATGAGTTGTTGAAACGTATATGTGTACCAAGCATACACGCCTCAACAACTCCTGCATATATTTATTATCGGAAAATTGAGAGTTTTTCAGTTCGATAAGGGAACCCCTTTACCCGACTGTCATTGACATTGTACTTTAACATAGACGCGTAGAAAATTACGTATATTTTTTGTACTTTTTTAGAGAAGTAGGTCAAATATTAAGCATCCATTTCTTTGTAGGTGGTAGAGCCAAGCTGAAGCTATAACTGGTTCGTTTGACTTCTATGATTAAAAAAAAATGATTTAGAACGCTAATTGAGTGCGGAGTATCCTCCATAAATATTGCTACTGTCTAAACTTTCAGTCTGTACAGGGTTAGAGTGAAAAAATGTCATCGTCAATCCTGTTTCTGGCGCAAGCCAGTAGGGCTACTTTTACTGTCCGACTTACACGATAAATTTAAATACAATCCTTTGGCGTACCAACCTGTAAGTTATGCATGTTATTGATAATATAATGCGCAAGGACTAATCCTTGTCAATATTTTTGAACGCTCTGAAGTTCCTATAATACTTATTATACTTTTTGCTCTGAAGATAGCCGTAATTTCAGAAGTCTTTGTCAATATTTTTGACCGCTCTGAATATAGCCATAATTTCAGGAGTGTTTGTCAATATTTTTGGTACCGCTCTGAATATATTTCAGGCTTGCGCATTATATTATCAAGAATACAAAACAAAGTTAAAATATTATTGTGCAAATCTAAAATTGGGTTTCATTTGCGATATTTGAGATATTGTGATTTATTTAGGATTTTGGAAAAGCGGCCAAAAAGTGTGACGAGTCATGTCTGCAGTGATCATCAGAAATCTAGTGAATATGACTACGCCTGTTTACTACTTCATGACACAAAAAAATTTCTAAGTAATAAGTAATTTGTCATGTATCACTTATATGATAGAAGTATTTATATATTCTACAATTGGACTTATTCAGAAATTGCATATTAATCAAAAAAATTCAGCTCCGTTATTTCATATCTTGAACATAATAACTGTATAAAACTTACCAACTAATAAAAGTCTCATTTTATACGCGTTTAAATTCATTAGATATTATAATTGAAATTAAACCTTATGTAATTTTATCACTCGTTTAAGTTTATGGTAGTGTGAAATTACATTGAATTCCTCATTATAACGCTCAATACAAGGTACGTGCTATAAGTAGGTAACTACTACATGATTATTACCTATCATACGTATGTAATAAATATAATTGGTTTATTGTTCATTCATAAAGTATTTGATACTTTCGATGTAGTCAGAAAATTTTATTGTTTTGTCTGTTTACAGAATAAGAAAAAAATAAAGTTACTCTTCATATTATTTTGAGGAAGTAAGAGCTTATTTAGTTATGTAAATATAAATAATATACCAATTTACATAATGCTATCGTACGCATAGATATATGCAATAGAAATACTCTAGGTCTTCCAAATAACGTTCAATAGGCTTAAAATTTTACTAGGATTAATAATGTATTTATTATGTTACATTTCAATAGTAGCTATCACTAGTTTATGACGACTATATAGATTCTTCAGTTCGTCTTGGCGCAACCGTCTTGTATGTCGACTTATTAGTATCGACGGAGACGATGGGGACGTTGGTTCGAATCTTACCAATCACCCCTTTTTAGTCCGGTGAAGCTGTTAAGACCTTGCTAGGTCAACAGCGTAGTCAGACCAAAAAAAAAAAATAGATTCTTGTGTGCTAGACGCTAAGTATTTATAATCAGCTCACGTTACAGAATCGTAGTACTTAACGTATGTTGAAAAATGATAATTATAAAAATAAAAATAATACTTATAGCCTTTGTAATTAGATGGTAGCAAATTTTTAAAACAAAATTAAGGTATAAGTAATTCTTAGTTGTCTATGTACTTGTCAATAGTTAAATTATAAATTTACTTAAGTTATAACATATATGTGTATTAGGGCTGTGATATTTTTAAAAATATCGGATTTTCTATGTATCGATATTTATAAAAATATCAATATCGATCTTCAATATATTGAAAAAAAAAATCGATATTTCGATATATATCGGTTTTATTAAAAAAATGTTAATCAGCTTGACATTGATTTAGAGTTTTTCATTCAGTATATTTGTACAATTGATACCAAAAATGTTTTAAAATATAACAGCACAGTTCTAAGAGCCACTTGCACAAACTTTATTCAATCATATTGATAATTTTTATATTATGATCATTATTGTTTTATATAAATATGATAATTATGTGTATCAATATTTTTCAGTCTATCAGTTACCAAGTTTTTTAAGTAGTGGTAGTCTACTAGTTTCACTAGTGGAATAACATTTCGATGTCTGCGGGTTTGAACCCCGGCGCGTAATAACGAATTTTACAAAATACGCGTACACTTACTCATTTAAATTCGTAACAGTATCGTCTGACGGTGAAGGAAAACCCCGTGAGAAAACATAAGCCTGAGAAATGTTTTTGTAGTATTACTATATGTGGGAAAACATACAATTGTGGCTCTCTCAGAGTTTGAAATCGCCAATACATCGTGGGCTGGTGTGGTGATGTGTTTGTACCTTCTTTCTGGAACAGGCCCATGGCCCTGAAGTGGGTCTTTTATGGGCTGATAATGATGAATATTTTTCAGTAAGAGATTTTTAAAATACTATTTATTTCATTTCATTTATGTTCAGCTGTCTCACTAACTACTAAGATTACTATTACCAGCATGCCTCGAATTCCGGTACCTCGGTGCATTGATCCAAAACGCGGCAGCGTAGACAATAACAGAAGGAATACGATAACTGCAGGATGCATGAAATGGCGAAAGATGTTTAGGGTATCATACGATAGGGCCCGGAGGTAAATCCGCGAAGTGGCCCTCTTCGCCAAAGAAGAGCAGCGGGATGGGCGAGGCGTAATGCCCGTCTGCTCCCAACACCGTAGCGAACCTGAGGAGATAGATCGGGAGCCCCATCTCGTCTCTGCACAGGTAAGGCTAACGAGGGGAGACTACTGGTCGTGTACCCAGTATTCTCTCTACAGTAGGGCGAAGCCCGGCGTTCACTTGCCAGGCTTCCGCAGGGGCAGTTTTTCAGGTTTGAGAGCAAACTGGACCCCTGGCTGCCCCTACAATGTGGCGAACGGTACACCATGGGGTTTTAGTCCGTAGGAATCGAACATAACCCACTCTCTCCCCCGGGAGGGTGGCGTATACATAAAGGGCTTCCCCATGTTAATAATAATAATAAAAAATTGTGTGATCCACGAATGCCTTTGAAACTCACGGGGAAGGCGTATAAAACTATTATAAGACACAGTCATATTGCATGCATCTGAGTGCTGGATAGCTATTATTCAACATAAGGCTAAGAAAATGATGATGAATAAAAAAAATATCGACCGCCGATATCCAAATTTTAATATCGATGTATCGCCCAAAAAATATTACTAAAAAATATCGATATTTCGATATTTTAGCAACAGTCCTAATGTGATAATGATTTTACCTATGTGAATTCTAAAATGTGGTGTTCGACCATTAAATTATAGATTCAGTTTTTTATCTGTGTAATATGAATGTCAAAATAGATTTATGAACGAAACGTCAAAATCTCGTAATTGTCAAAGGGTCAAAGCACCGCGAAAGTAAAAAAGGTACCTCTACAAAACATAATTCTCGAAGTTCATAACTTTTACTTTGTGTTTATCTTCTGTAACTCTGATAGTTATATCGACATCACGAGAAAACTTAAATTTTTATTTCTGTTATACTTGTATTACCGCTTCTGCACGTATCATAATACGGTTTGTTTAATATATCGATTGAATAAACATGATTCCAAATGAGATATTTGCTGAAGATTTGATGAGTACTGTGATACGTTATGGCCTGTATATTGGCGCGGCTTTCCAATTGGTCTGCTTGATGGCGTGTGTTACCTTGACTGATGAACAGAGCGAGCACCATCCCTACGAAAAGGTAAATGGACACTTCTGTTCGAAACGAATTGTTACTGCTTGTTTATAGTGTTCTGCTAACATTTGTGCTGTTACTGCAACTGTCATTATAGCATATATAAATCACAACTTTTGCACTTGCCTCTATTTTCCACGTAAGAAGTGTCTGTGTGAAACGTTCAACTTATCAACTGGGTTTTCCTAACTTTTAAAAAAGTATCATTAGTCACAGAATCCATCCATATCTTATCTCCTACTTCTTAACTCTAATATTATAAACTAGCTTCTACCTATAACTTCTGCATAGAACACTTTGGGCTAACACTAACATGCAGCGGAAACTTTGAAGAAAAGTACTCTGATTTTGAAACATTTTTTTGGTGCTCTGCTCCTATTGGTTTTAGTGTGATGATATGGCCTACAGTCACCCTCAATAAATTTGAGCTATCTAACACTAAAAGAATTTTTCAAATCGGATCAGTAGTAAAACCTAGTTTATACATAAATCCAGCTTAATAACTATCTATATTATATAAATTGATAATAGGGTTTTAATTTAAAGATAAATAATATTTCATATGGTTTTGTATTTCAGACATATACTGACAGTGATGAGTGTAGTTCTGAACAATCCTCACCTGGGCATAGAGCTACAATGTCTCGGGCGCGGAGACATGACAAGAAGAAACGTCGTTAATTCTGCACTTCATATACAAGAGTCAAATTGTAACTCAAATATTAGTATTTTAAAGTAAACATGTATGTTCAGATATTAGGTAGCTAGTAATTAACTTTCATTTAATTGTGAACGAATGTTATATTCTGTAGGTATTGATGTTGTAGGATATGATATTATTAACCCAATTTAATCTAGTTAGAAATTAAGACTAGTTTTATGCATGTCATTATTTTGTATTGTTAACCAAATTTTCAATCGTCTAAGTGGTAATCTCATTCTCAAAATGTGAAAATGTATTATATAAGACTATTTTTTTAAATAGTAGAACAGCAAAGTGACTGGACTATGCCTGATGGTAAGCACAGTGCAATCCAAA
>JACEII010000026.1:1274629-1334782 GCA_014332785.1 Antheraea mylitta | reverse complement strand
AAAAACAACAGCAACTGCCGAGAGATACACCATCATTTACTGGTCGTTGCTGTCATGCCGGGCTGCATAAACGCCCATATTATAGGAAGGAGGGAACACATTAGCCGGAAGATTGTTCCACAGCTTCACAGTACGGCAAAGAAAGGATGTTGCTAACTTTTTAATATGTGCCCAGATAAGGTTTAATGTATATCTGTGGCTCAAAGACTAGTGCACATGGTTCGGTCGTGAAAAAAGGAGAGGAAGGGATTACATTGAACAACTCTGCAGAACATTTGTCATGATACAGATGGTAGTACACACCTCAGTGAGGCAATATCCCTGTATAGTTGAAGTGGTTCTATAAACTCTGTAATATCTGCATCATTAACAATGTGGACAGCCCGTCTCTGCAACCTGTCCAAGGCATCCAGTAGGTGTTTGGCGGAACCGCCCCGGAGGTGCGAGCAGTATTCCACGCAAGGCCAAACTTGTGCCTTATAAAGGAGATATAACTGATCAGGCATGAAAAACTGAAGTCATTTTGTATTTGATGTATGTTTACTCTATTTGTTGATATTTTGATCTCAGGAAGGTATAAATAATTATAATATATTCTAAAATAAAATATTCAAATAATAAAAAGCATTTATTTTGTTATGGACTAGAAGTTTTACAGCATTAAATGTATTACTTGCTTAAATATATTAACAAATAAATCTCAGTAATTATTATAATCTAAAACAAGATATATACCAATATTTATATCAAATTAAAAAAAAATCTTGTCAAATTATAATATTTACTGAGATATAAATAATCTAAAAATTGCTAAACACTTTGTGCATTTTTGGCACAAGTAAGTACATTTATAACAACATTTAAGGCACTGATTTCCACTTAACATATATAGCACCAGTTTCATATAACATTGTATAGTAAAAAAAAAATGTATAAATGATATGGTATTTCATATGGCACAGTTAACTCGCATAAATATATAACATTTATCATACATCTTTATTAAGTAAAAGTTTATTCATTTTTTTATTAAATAAGAAGCAAACTAAATATATACCAATGTATTTTAATACTGTTTTCTGATAATCTCTATTACTGATAGTCTCTATCACTATTATAGAGAGCTAATAGGTATATCTATATGCAAAATAAAACAATTTCACCAGTCTGCTATTGTAATGGTTAGCAAGTGTAAGTATGTCCATCTTGCTGGCATTAATTTGCAACCTAAATGGTTTGATGGATTTTAATATACAAGATGTAATATTTGTCTTAAGTATGGATGAGATATGGGCTACATATTTAATTTTGTGTATGTCGATAAAATAAAAACATGACATAGTATTTTTAATTCTCAATATTTAAGTACTTCAAAAACATACCTAAATAGTGTGTTTTTGCTGTCTGGTTATTTTGTTTTTATCAATCATTGGACTCGTTACTACAGTACTGACATAAAACAATACAGCATAATATACTTATGCAAATGATTAAAACTACTATTGCACACAGTAACCTCAATACAAACAATAAAAAATAAATATCTACATACAAAAAAAATGTTTTAAATATTTCAATTATATAGTATTATCCTAAACTGTGGTAACACGATAAGGTACAAAATTAATTTCCTTGTCAATTTTATATATCTTCTATACCTACAATAATAAAATTATGTAATTGTATATTGAGAAAATTTCCTATGAACTGATTGTGTGTGACGTGACGTAAAGTGTATAACAGAATATCATAGAGTATTTATTAAACTTTGTCTCATTTGAACAAATTTTCATGGACTATTCACATGTAAGCCGAATGTAGAATGAGACAAAATTAACCCACGAGGAGAAAAGATATCTTAACTTAAACTTGTAGGAATTTGGTCAGCTTAGTACAGTTAATTACTCTATTAGTTCATTTTAAGAAAATATTTCTATTTTATGTTTGTTCTTTCTCCCATTGCCAGTTTTATGTGGCTTTCTCAAATGTTAGTGAAGCAAACAAGCACTTTGTCTATTATCCAAATGTACTAGATTAAATATTTTATATAAAATAGCTCTTTTATGAGTTAAATATAAATTCCATATGTTTGAAACCTTGGGCAAAGCTAATTATAAATTCCATTTTTAAAAAGAATTTAAAGCTTTTTCCAAAATGTGGATTTAATAAATATAAGAAAAAATCTGATATAATTAAACAAATAGTAAAATTCCAGTAGGATATTCAATAAATGGAGTCATTACATTTCAAAATGAGTCTCTTTCACTTTAACCATTCATACGATTTTAAGTTTGTTAAAGTTATTTTTTCTAACTTCAAATTTCATACATGTAAAATCATAACAAAAAACTTATAAATGGCTAAATTTGAATTCATGAAGTATAAAAAAAGATCAAAAATCTTATATGAATAATTAGAAATGGATATGGCTCATTTTGACATGTAATGACTCCATTATACTGACAATATGTTGAATTTCAATATCGTTAAATGCAGTGATTACACAGAAATTTAATTATGATGACGTTGTTGCTAGGTTAACATTATGCGATCTCAAGGCATGTATCAGATCATTATCAGAAAGAAACTGCTTAAACGCGTCAAGCTTCTTAAAACATATTGTCACACAACATGACTTTTTACTCTCACAATTTGCGTTCTCTTTTTCGTGTGTTAAATTATTATTGACATTCAAATTTGAATGATCACAAGAACATTTTAAACTATTGATGACATTCGAGGTAGAACTATCAACGAAATTTGGTGGAGCAGCCTCATCACACTCGTGGAGAGTAAAAATACCTAAATCTTCCAAGTTAGAGTTATTATGTCTCCGATGGTAGTGCAAAAAAGTGTTGTGATTTGAATCGGTTGCTTGGCCGCAGCCTGGGGCGCATTTCATAGCAGCATGATCGCATGTACAATTAACACACGAGCATTTGTCCTCTGTACAGCCTTGAGATTTGATTACAGGAGTATCATGTTTACAATTTCTGCATTCTCCATTTAAGGGATCGCAGTTACAACTCACACACGAGCAAATTCCTACATCTGATGTCAATTGCTCCAAAGCGTTACGTTTCGCTATCTCTTTACCAAATATGTTTTCCGTTCGAACAACATACATGTCTGACGGCGGTTCATTATCAAATAACAAGGTGTCTTCTAAATCTAAATCAGTATTAAAAAGTACAGAGTTTGCTGGATTTATTTCGATTTTCTGCTGTACTCTAGAAGGTGGTGGTGTGTTAAGAGATCTGTCATCATCAGATGACCTGAAAAATAGATCTAAATCTGCATCTAATTTAGTAGGTTCCAAATTTGTGACTATCTCACTATCATTGAATACTTTATCACCAACGTCTAGAACGTTCGGCGTATCTAAATCGAATGAGGTGTGTGTCATAATATTCGCAGTGGGTGCGACGTCTGTGCTTAAATCTATGTAACTTTGCATATGAGTTGGGACGAATGTGGCAAGAGTAAAAATGCTTTCAGGAGATTTCTCTTTTATACTTACCGGTGTTTCTGATATGGAAGCAGCTAGTGCGCTCACGTCGACCCAAGGTGCTTGTAATTCAATTTCATTAGCTAAAGCTAGTTGCATCGCTTTAGTTTTAATTTCTCGTTTAAGTGGAACTTCAAGAGTTTGCATCGGCACAGTTGGTTGCAATATACTTACATCTACCCAGGCATCAGTTGAATCTTTTTTATCATCAGCGAAAGGCGAAAGCGTTAGACTGGTGAGATCATAATCTACAGCTAAGTTGTTAGTTTCGTTATTTTTAATGTTAGTTGCATTGTCAAAAAGCAATTGCGTAATATCAACGTTATTGACTGTCGTGATGTCTTCAAGACTTCCGTCTGTTGAATTGCATTCCGTTGTTATTTTACCGAAAGATTCAAGAAGACTGTCCCAATTCATTACATCGTTAGGTTTCGTTGATTGTGAGACCGTTTGCGTTATTTCTGCTACTTGTTCTGTCTCCGCTTCCATCTGTAAATTGAAAATAATTATTTCAATAAGATTAGATTTGTAGAAAACTTTTTAGCTGTAATACAAATAAAACCAAGATTTGTTTTTGACCTGATGTTTCTTGATATGTGCCCTGAGGCTAGTGGGTGTGGAGAATAATCGACCACATCCAGAAGTGAGACAAGCATATGGTCGTGATCCGGAGTGTGTTCGTCCATGAGCCTTAAGATGATGAGACGCTGTGAACGACTTGCCACAACCCTCGGTTCTGCATCTGTTACAGGTACATTTTTATCTTAATTATTAAATACGATTATCACGCATGAGATTACTACACAGTGTATGTTTAATATTTATTTTTTATTATCGGTGTAAATAAATATATATCTGGTTAAAACCACACTTGAATGTTGTTGTTTTTATTGAAAAGTTATCTACACATGCAATTTTTATAACCTGAACATTTTATCAAGAGACTAAAGAAAATAAATAGTCATTTGTAATCGATCACGAATTAACAATTTTAATTAGCCATTCGGCTTTATCTTTGCTATTGATACAATAATAATTTAAATTGTTTACATTTAGATAATAACATTTTGAAAAGAAAATAAATAAAAAAAGTGTTCTTTCACAATAAAATAGGCAGGTAAAGTATATCATGTTTTTTAACGCTAAATTTAACATTTTTTAATTTGGAAAAAATATTTTTACATGTCAAAATACCAGTTATCTATATGATAATGTTAAACTGAGATCTAAAATACAGATTAGTATTTGGTTAAAGATGTACATAAACATGAAGATGTACATATCGAGTGCAGATCGGGTAAAACGACAAGATAAACAATATCAGAAAATCCTTCTGTATTGTTTTTGTTATTTATTTAATACGGTAAACAGGTACATTGTTTACATTCTTGACACAATGTGAATTAATTTATTAATTATTGTTTATTTTGTAATTAATTTAATGAGTAGAAAATATTTATTCTGTAGAATCTACATATTTTAGTAAGTAGCAAAGGCATTGAAAACTGTTTGAACCGTGTCTTAAAAGAGTTCATTTTGAATTAACACTTCTCATTGTAGGAGAAAAACTGAAATTAATATACCGCCTTATGATATTACAATGTGTCAGTCAACCAGTAATTAATGCCAACAAGACACGTTCAACCAATCATTCGAAGGGGTTTATCCAGCACACAATAATACTAAAAAAAATGAAGGTTTTATAAAAAATACCCTTATTTTTACACATTGGGGTGGTTCATATTTTTTTTTAGTACCCGTATGCTTATTTTTAGATATATCAAAATAAAAATTTCCTAAAAGTTGGAACCCTTAATAGTAGGTGGTAGTGCCAGCTGATAGCATGAGTGGGTCGGCTCGCCCGGGCTAGTACCACCCGACCCACAATAACACCGACGTGAAGTAACAGTGCTTGCATTGTTGCTTTTCATTCGGTCAGTGAGAGCGCCGGAGATCCACTTCCCCTCTCGTCTCCCTTCCCCCTTTTCCCATTCTTCCCAAACACAGGCTGGCAAACGCACTTGCAATTACCATAGTGTTGCTAGTGTCTATGAACGGCGGTGATCACTTTACATCAGGTGACCCGCCTGTTCGTTTCCTCCTGTAATATATATATATAAAAACAAAACTTACTTATACGGTCTTTCCTGTGTATGAGTACGAATGTGTTTCTTGAGATCGCTGAGAGTTGTAAAGAATTTTGTACATCCATTAGCTTGGCAGTTAAACGTGTCACCACTGTGTAATCTTTGATGTGCTCTTAATCTGAAACAGAAAAAAGAATGTTATAATTTCTCACATTTATTTAAGTCACTGTTTGTTTTAGTTCCCTTTATATGAGATTGTGATATCTGCGATACGATTTTTAACCAGTGCAGATACCAATATTACTGTAAATGATGTATACATTGACTTGGAACATTAAAATATATATTTGCCACAGATCCAATTATTTAAAAACTATCTATTCATCATAGACAGTAAGTTGCAGAGCTGGCTACATCATAATTACTTATGACTTTTTTATTGACAAATGCATAATCTAACGTAACTCAAACGATGCAATATTTTGGAATCATACTAAGAAACCAATTATTATTAAGAGATAATATTTAAAAATTACATATGTAGATACTAAAAAAATAATAAGCATTTTTTTTAATATTCACAATAGACATTTATAAAAAAAAATCCATACACTTCTAGGTCTTTTAATTTCAGTGTCATAACCATTCATCTTTAACTTAAGGGGATTTTATTAGTAAAAAAAATAAAAGCCGCCGCGTGCATCTGGCAACGCACGGAGAGGACAAAATTATTAAAAAAAATAAATGTCCAACCATGCGAAGCCGGGAAGGGCTGCTATATAGTATTATTACTATACAATAATAAAATAATATTACTAATAGCACACTGAAAAACCTATTTATGAATGTCCTTTAATCAAATTTACAATAGAAACAATGGTTATGCAAGTGTGAATAATTGTTTGTTAATAAATAATTAATACTGTTCAGGAGTTACAGGTATTTTCCATGATAACGTTGTCAACAGAGATTATTTTACAATCTATACTAGCTATTACAGCGACTTTGTTCATCAGAAAATGCTTTTGTTGTTAATTAAAACATGTTTTATCTCAAACTAGCCTCAGCCCGCGACTTTGTTCGCGTGGAATAGATATTTTGGGCTAACACTAACACGCAGTGGAAGCTCTCAAGAGGAAAAACCCGATGTTTAAACATTCTTCATTGGTGCTCCGCTCCTATTGGTCTTAGCGTGATGATATTATAGCCTGTAACCATCCTCGATAAATGAGCTATACAACACTGAAATAATTTTTCAAATCGGACCGGTAGTTCTTCGAGGTTAGCGCGTTCAATCATGCAAACAAACTCTTCAACTTTATGTATTAGTATAAATTAGGGGTTTCTTTTATTCGTTTCATTGTAATCTAATCGCAGCGATTAACTCTTAGGCCTAAATCATAGATTTTATATGACATTTATTCAATTTTTATCATTAATACTTATACTTCATGGAAGAGCATAACGATATATAATCTTAGTTACCATTGCCTAATATTCTGATAAGATATTTATCTGTGTAAAATTATCGTCCAAAGAAGTTTAGATTACCTCAGACAAATAACATACACTTGCAATTTTATCTACAACTATAGATAAGTTACATGTAAGACTTCATCATACTTGTACAATCACTATTTCAGACTATGAAAAGGACGCCTAGAGTAGTACCTACGTAGTATTTATAATGATGAAACAATATCGAATACACAAATTATGTTGACATTTATGTAATTGCTTCTAATAAGGCAGTGGGAAAACGGTGTAGAATATCTCCCTCCTCTGTTTACCAGTCGATTTTCATTCTTTTTTTATTTTATAGACATTAATAGCTTTAGTGTTAGTAATAAAAATTAGACAATTTTTTTTCTCTGTGGTCGAAGTACGATCACTGGACAAGTACTGGTAAATATAAATCGTGACACACTTTTTGTTTATTGGAAGTAATTTGTGGAGTCATTGTTGATTCTAAAAATTGATTGAAAAAAGAAGAATATTGTTTCGAGATAAAATCATAACATGATGGGAGGACTTTTTTTCTAATCTCGCCTGACAAATTGAAGATCTTTTGCCAAGTTTCAACAGGTATGTTCTAACAGCTGGATTAGGGCTCTAGGTTTAGCGTGTTTACCACATATATTACATTGTCATGTAACACTTATATATAAAAAAATTGCCGATTGTATGTGATTTTATGAAAACGCTGTTGACCTGAAATGGTCTTCACAGCTTCACCGAACTATTACCGATTGTATGTGAGCACATCACTAGAGAACGGCTGTACCTATTTAGTAAATTATTTTTGTGTTGTTTGTTATTGTCAGCAAATGGTTCGTATGACAGAACATGAATGAAAAGTCGTACGGAAAAGTAAAAAAAAAATAGTGGTTTTTAACCTACATATAAAAAAGTGAGTGAATGACTCGTCGTTAACAATAGGAAATCTTCAAAGATATCTCCTAAATTGATAGATTGGTGTTTATTAATCATCATTGTCATCTTATTTAATTATATAGTTCTACTCTAAACCCACAGCTAGTTTACTACTTTTGTTTTAAATTACGATACTGCAATTGGGAGAAAATCTCCGTGGGTGCTATGAATTATCTATATTACAGAATCATTTTCTAAAATGTGTGGGTATCACATACAACGTGTATACATTTTATATAGTGTTTTCATATTAACAAGCATGCAATACTAACGTGTACCGTTGGACTGTAATTTAAACACTGGCAAACTCCCAAATCATATAAATCACTACTACTTTCTGAGTCATGATGTTTTGTTTGAAATTCTCTGATTTATTGTATTTATAAAGTTAAACCAAATTAATACATTTGGATTCCCGAACACGAAAATTTCTAATTATCAAATAATTTACTGTTGTTACCATATATCAAGATTTTAAAATCTTAACACTAAACCTACCAGTAGCGGTCAAATTGACCGTTTTCAAACTTTACATTTTTTTAATGTTATAATATTGTTATAAACTATATGACAATTCTTAGAATATGCATATAATATTTTCTTCACTCTTTACTTTAAGTTATATTTTTCTTTTTTTTTGAAAAGAGTAGATAACAATAGTATTGATTAGTCTCAAGTAGTGCACTTCTAAAAAGGTTTTTTGGACTTTTTTTTACCATTATTTATTTGAAGAAGAGAAGGTAAAGTATCTGTTGTAGATATTTACCCTAAAAATGTCAAAGCATTTGAAAATTACAAATTATCTAAAAAATATAACGGACATAGAAGAAGAATTTTCAGAAAATGATAACAAGAAACTTTAGTAATTGAAAAAAACATGGAAATAGATCAAGAACTATTTACAAGTGAATTAGAATCAGAAAGCGATAGTGTAGTAGAGAATATTATAAATAAGCGTTCAGGGCAGAAAAAAAGAGGGTTTTATTGTCATCCGAAAGTGAAATAGATTTAGATTATATACAAAATCTAAAGAAAAACAGCTTTTACCAACACCGTCCACAAGTACAGATTTGTGCGTACGAAAAACATGTCAAATTAAATTTTGTAAAGGTTATAAAACATCAAAAATCTGTTTGAAATGCGAAAAACATGTTTGCGGCAAGTTCACATTTCAGACTAAACTAATTTGTAAGCAATGCGAGGAAGCCAAATAAAGTATATTATGCATGCATAACATTCTGTATAAAACTTTAATTTTATTTGTTTTTTTTATAAAGAATTTAAAAATTGTATAAAATGGACGAACCTTTATGAAAATTCTTTATTTTATACACATTTAGCAACAAATCAACCATTATCTGCATTGAATAATGAAATAAATGAAACTTTTTAATTACCGGTAAATTTGACCGCACGCGGTAGGAATAGATATAAAAGAATTGTCGGTAGGATTAGTGTTAAATTAATTTGACTTTATACTTTGTACTTAAAATAGTAATTTTGAGTATTTTCTTGTATATTAATTACATCACCACAAATTATAAAACATCTGTCTGTCTGTCTGTTCGCGATAAACTCAAAAAATAATGAACGGTTTTCCATGCGATTTTCATCAATAGATAAAGTGATTTATGAGGAAGGTTTATGTTATAAGGGCGGGACAACATCCGCCGAACCCGTTAAAATGTTTATAAATATGGAAAAGCGTTTATGGTTACTGAAATGGATTCTACTGAAATTATCATAACGCAGTATATTAGACTTATTATAAAGATATATACAATATCTATCAACAATGTTAATGGAAACTAACATCATTGGTGAGGTTTGGAATTTGTATTGGTAAAATAATAAAACGACATTGGATATAACCAGGCTGTTGTAGTATAGACTTTGTACAGGAAACATATTACAGTTTTATGAAGTATGTATGTAAAGTACTGTTCAGTAGATGATGGCAATATAGAAATTATAATTATTTATTAAAATAGGTTGCTAATTCTCATCCGTTATTAAGATTTAAGATTTATTAGAAGTGAAATTTTCAATTTTAAAAAGGCAGGATTTTAAGAAATACAAAGAAAGTCCTGTTGAGAGACAGACCGCAGTATAATTAATAATTAATTACTCCTAAAATAATGTAGTAAACAAAATTCAACTAATAAGGATAACATTTTTTTTTAATATCTTAAAAGTGTTATGAATCCGATCAATAAAAAGTAGGGTTGATGATAACTATTTTCTAGAGGGCAATATTTTAAGTACAGGATCATATTAATATGCTTTTAAGAACTCTGTGCGTTACTTAAATTATATCCAAGACTTAAAAAAAATATCTTGAAACGAGTTCTTTGATAACCCTAGAGTATGGTCCAGATGGCTTTAAGAACTACATTTGTTATTATTATTCATGGCTATAAATTTATAAATCTCATATCGGATTACCTTATCTCTTGGTATATATAGATCAACAGAAACTCAACACAATGTACTTATTTTAATAGACAAATGGCATCGTTATCTGTTTACACATCACTACTGGCAGAGTTGACAGATTTATTGTAGTGACAAGTGTTCCTTTTGCTATATTTGAATGTTCCTTAGCTCTTTGAAAATGTTTTCTGTCGAATATAAATCATGGCACAAACATGGCACAAACAAACACTGTTGTCAAAAATATGTATCTGAAAAGACTTACTATCAATTTTAAAGAGAAACCGTGTTGCTTCCCATTACAATTACAATTAAGTTAAAAATTTTAGCAAATATCACTAATCATTTATTGCTTACAATATTTATACCTATATCACCATTATTGATTTGTTTAAAACCATAAATAAACATCTTTGCTTTTACAAATAAGATATATATGATGCCTGTCAACAAATTAAATCGGTCTAATGGTAAGTACCAACATGTAATACTTATAGTTACACAAGACACAAGGTTTTTGTGAGGGCACTTGGGAGTACGCAGTCTCTCTAAAGGGAATTTCGGAAATATTGGAAAGAATTGCCATAAAATATGAAAAAAAAAATTAAAGAGTTTGGAAAGAATGAAAATTAAAATCTCGGTAGTCTTTACTTTATTTTTGATTTTTTTTTTTTAATAGGTTACAAAGTTATACAAAATATAATCTATCTTTCCGAACAGTTACTGCATTGCACGGTGGTTTGTTCCGTAGTAGAGGTCGGACATAAGGCACAAAAAATATTAGTCATTTAATACTAAAGTTATTTCACTAAAAATTAAACGATAATTAAAATTCTCAGATGAAAAGCAGTAGAAATACATAAACACATTTTTAGGTTGTTAAACTGTTTTCAATGTATGAGAAGCAACTTAAAATTATGAATATCTCGTGACTTTAGTTCTCAAAATTTTAAAACAGTATCTCAACATTATATGCCACAAGTACAAAAATAACAATTGTACATTTTGGCAATTTATGGGATACAAAAAATAACTAACCTACAACTTTCGAAGATTAGCGAAATTTCAACAAAGTGACAAACAAGGCATGCTTATAGATAAGTGGAAACGGAACGTAGTGATAGAAAGAGAAAGATAATATGATCGTTTCATGTATACGGAACGTAGTGATAGAAAGAGAAAGATAATATGATCGTTTCATGTATAATTAACAGATGGCGTACGAGTGTTTAATTGATAAGACAATTACGTGTTCAGATCGAAATAAAAAGATATTTAAGGTGATTTTTATGTTTCATTCTCGAAACACAATATTCCACACGTACATATTGTATTTTCTTTTTTTTTAATTATTGAAAGTCGTTTTTTCTTCCATTCAGGAAGGTGTATATTTTATTGTAAATTTATCACTAGTATATAGTGATCGAAATTCGCCCATAGATTAGTTTTAAAAATCTCAGTATTAAGAAAAATGAAATTAAATTAAAATATTTTAAGAACTCTAAACCCTGTCAATAGAAAAAAAAAGAAAATCAGTTGAGTAACAAGGGAGGAATATGTACTTAACTGTTTTGTCTCTACCTTATATAAAAGAATATGTACTACTTTTTTTTTTCTCGAACTGACTACTGTATGACCTACAAAGGTCTTAATAGCTTCACCGGACTACATGTATATATTACTAGATTATATAGTGTAATAGGTACCAAAAGTAATATTGTTGTCTTGAAATTTTATGTATCTCTTGAATTACTTCAATGACGTTCTTTAAAATTTACGCAAAAACATAAATTGTTCTTAAATGCGTAAATATTTAAAATTTAAAAGTGTAAAATACACTATAGAATGATGATTAATTTCCTGGCTACTAGAATGTATTGTCCAAATCAGTAATAATCAAAACAAGAATAATAATTAAGTTATATTAGTTGATAGTAAGGTTATCATATTGTGCGTAGACGCTACAGGTTGATATGAAAAATCATAACACAGTGACCTTAAGTGAATATGATTTAATAATTTCGATGTTTTCATACTACTCCACAACTATTATAGTGATGTTAAATGATATACAGAAATAGAAATTATAATAAAATGATACGTTATTGGTTTATTTGAGATATTATGGGCCTTTTTAGAAGAACGCACACTATCAGTATTATTTGTAAAGCGTGTGTTTATGGTAAATAATAACCGTTTAATTGTATTCACATATTAATTGAATTATAATGAATCTGTTTTTATAAGATCGAGATATCAAAATGGCGGATTATACTTTTAAAGATCTAGCCATTAATTTTTAAATTACAATATTACATTACATCATTTGTTATGGCCAAGATTTTTAAATGTTGTAGTATGGTATTTCCTTAAGCTCATGCTGTCAAGTCTGTTGACCAGTGCATCATAGATCTAGATTTGTTTATGGAGTTTAAACCCTTATGGTTATGGGACCGTCCAGGGGTTAATGGCACTAGTCCTTTTTTTTTAACTCTGATTCTGACACCGTACCTTTTTTACGGACTTAAAAAAAGGCAGTTTTGTATTCTACCCGTATGTATGTAAGTTTGTATGTCCGTGATTTTCTCAAAAACTACTCAGCCCATTTGGATGGGGTTTTCGTTGTTGGATGCTTATGGTAAGACATAGTGGAAACCCATCTCTTATCCGATTTATCTTATAATTTTTAAATAATAAATACTATTTCATACGTTAATACATTTTGTTTAATTCCACCAAATATAAGAGTATATACCCTTATGATATAAGGGTTATACTAAGCCTGTTTTGTTGGATAACTATTTTTCACTATATTACTATGTTGTTAATTTGAAATTACGTTTTTTAGCTAATACCTAAATATTGGTAGTTTGCGGGCCGCAACACCTTGAGTGAAACGTGTTTGTGGCCCGTTTAAAAAAAGGTTGAGTACCACACTGTCCTACATAAAGTACTTATAAACATATGAAGATGATCATAAAGAAATGTTTTTTTATTAAACACTTCTTTTTTTAACTACTGTTCTATTTCCACTAACCTGTATAGTGTATTAAAAGCCTTCCGACATCCCCCAGTGTTGCACGTGAAAGGTTTCGCTTTCGTGTGGGCTCGTACATGAATTTTTAAACTGTATGATGTGAGAAATGCTTTTTCACATGATTGCATTGGACATTTGAACCTGTATTCACCTGTAAAGGCCAATTCACTATTACATTTTTTTTTTTACAATTTTATAAGCGCAATATATCTTGTGTCGTATACTACCCGCTTGGAAGCCTTTTTATGTCTGTACCATAGTGAAATGTAATTCATTATTGCTTTTTACATGTGATAAATAAGAGTCTGCTATATTTTACATTACATGAATATTGTAAAGATGCAAATTATTGTCAGTTTTACTTAGCACGCTATATGTGAACTACAAATTTGATTTGCCTCGAGATAGTTGTCGCTGTAATTAAAAATACTCAAAAAACACAATGTATTCAAAAAACGAGATTTATTATTTTTGCCACTAAGTGAAATAGCTGTGAAATAAAATGACCAATTATTGCTATAACAAAAAAAGCATTTCACAATAATCATTGAAATCGACTAATGGAGTTATGAAGACAAAGTTTTTACTCAATGAAATTTATTTTAATGTAGTTTGTTTTCATTTACAAATTTGATAAGTGATTATATCTGACCAATCACAGGACCTTATGTTTCCATTATTGCACAACATTTAATTCCTTTTATTTGCATAGTATTTTATTTGTAATGTTATAATTATATTAGACATATCATTTATAAAATTCTATTAAAAATGTAATTCAAATTCAGTTAGAATAATAGCTATTATGATATATAGCTATTATGATATATATCTTATATGCTATAATCACTACTAGAATGTTATCACTGAAATTGAAGATATTTCGTGCTATTTTATGTTTTTTTAACATTATCAATCCAAATATAAAAATCATACATGTGTGTAACCAGGCCTTATTTCGTGGGGGTATGCGTGGCACGCAGTGCCCTTAAATGGAAATTAAAAATACTGAAAAACAGCCATAAGTTCGTTTTCGTTCTGAAAATGTTAGAACAGTATATTACTATTGAATGTCGCTAGTACCCAAAATAACATGGTGTACATTTTTTGCACTTTTCGAGATAAAAATAATTATGGACTTACAATTAACAAAAAGTACCTGGACGACCGAGCCTAGATCGATTCTTAAAAAACAGTTTTAAATTGAAATAAACTGTGAGGTTCGCCAGACAAAATTAGCGTTTTGTATAAAAAAAATTAAATAAGATATCTATTTTGCTGTCACTCAGATTCGAACCGGGGTTAGACGAATTTTCGAAGCAGTCGATTACCATCTGAGTATTTTTGTTTTGACAGTGACAGCAAAACTTACCTATATATTCTAGCAATACTGCACTGCTTGAAAACTGAGATAAAAAAAAAAATCTATGAATGAAATCTAGCAAGATCGCGTGCGTGCCCTCAAATAGGAAGTGACAAGAATAGGACTCTATGTAACATTTTTGTTTAGCAGGCTATGCATTCTGCTAATTTTTATATAATAAAGTTAATTTATAGGCTCATGCGATATGTAACAGATATTAAAGTTCTGCAAATTGTAATGTAATACAGTAAACTTTTGGAACCATATTATCATATGACCATAAAATGTTCCATGTCGAGCTATTATGTCAAAATGTTTTAGGTTTTGAAGTGATGAATACCTTTATGAGTTTTCATGTGTGTCCGTAGATTTCCAACTGTGCTGTATGTGCGTTCACATCCATCATATTCACATTTATACCGTGCGCTGTTATCCTCCGCTTTCCTTTTGTTCTTATCCATGTTCGGTTTTGGTATATCAATATTAAACTTGGGCATTTCTGATGTGTCATTGTGCCTGGAGGAAATGATCAAGTTTGTAATATTACAATAAATTTATTAGTACGGAGCAAACAAAAGAAAAGGCTTGATAAGAATGATTTTTTTAAACTTTATTTTGAACATTTCTATCTCATTGGCTTATTTACTGATTTTTTCAGTATCATCGATATTGCAACTGCCAAGTTCTTATCAATAGTGAATCTTCAAAACGCTTTTAATATTCGTCTCAGAAAGAAATATGACATTTGTAAACTTTCTAGGATATTATAGCATTTAACAAACAAGTTCACAAGGATATTGGTTTATATTGGTAACACAGTGAGCTTAAAGATGTGATTCTCAAATGCAGCTGTAGAAAAATACCCATTGGTGCTTAAAGGGAAATCTCCAATTTGAAGGTTGTATGAAGCCTGAAGGTGAGTATTAGAAGCCATACTATGAAACTACAGTCTCATTACAATGTGAAAAACATTTGCCAAAATCTCACTTGTTTCTGAATGTTATTTGGCCATCATTCCTACTAATTTTATTCAAAAGTAATAACTAAATGTCTGTGGATTGATCATTCAAGCAATATTTTAAACACTTCACTGTTTCTATAAATTAGTTAAGCAGACTGAAACCGATAATATTTTTATTAAAAATAAGAACAGTTTTAGAACTGAAACAAGAGAACTTATTTGTTAGAGTGCACACAGAACATGAATACATAAGAAAATTTAAACACGAATCTAATTTTGCTTTATTGTCAATGAATAAAACTTTTATCTAAATGTTTAAAAAAATTAATATACAGAATTCCTTTCTCAGAAGAATTGTGTTATCTATTGCTATCGTAAATGCAAGCCTATTGTTAGAGTAAAGCAAAGCACAGTGTGATTCAATTTTAATGAAGTTGATTTCAATGTATTATGACCTAGCAATCTCTTATATTGAATCATAAATTGATCTTCAAATGAATTAATACAAAAGTAAGGGGAATTATATCCTCTTGCTCCTATTTATACAATGACTCCACACAATATATAATACTTTTTGTTGATAAATAATGTAGCTATTTAACATGCTTCTGCAATAATTTAAATGTTTATTCAACATACGATTTCACACAAAATAAAACACAACATATAATTTATTAATACAAACACATATATCTACATTACAAACAAAAATTAGTTATGTAAAAAGCTTGACTAACCCTTGTAATTTAACTCAATTAGATTGTTATTACAAAATTGTTAACATCAGCAATGATGTATTAAAAGTATTTAACTTTGCAATGTTATTGAAAGTAATATTTGTAAGTTATTTACGTCGTATACAAATAATATAAAAATGTTTGTTACCAAATGAAAACAGTAATTAGATAGTTTAGCAGTAACATACCTTTTAGTAGCCCCTCGTGATAGCACTCATTGGAGAAAACAAAATTAGGATATTCGCATCACATCGTGATGGTAATGTACCAAAATAGAATGCCCAAAAACGATACTTCAAGATAAAGACCTCATGTACACAACACCACGAGTGTGAGCGAGACACATTACTATTGACAAACAGCTGATTGGATAATTGTATCACATCGAAAAAAAAATACACTAACGCAATGAATTATGTATTAATTTTACATTATAATTTATTATGAAGCACTGACAACCGAAACTCACGATGATAGTTCCTCCTGATCCTCAATTAATTCCTTCTTCTGTGTTTGTATATTTTTCGACGTCACGCCAACTTCTCCATTAGTTTTAACGTAGTCAAGTAAATCGGGTTCTTCCAAATTCTTCTCTAAATCATCCAGATCTATTTCTTCATTTGTATTTATTTTATTTTCAGTCAACAATTTAAACGCATTTCTTGAGAAGTTATCCCATCGGTTCCTGTCACCGGGCCATGCCGCCATTTTCTAAGTAGACGGTATTGCCCAATAAGGCAACAAAATTACGATATCAGTGTTTATAAGTATAATTTTTATGACAAATTATAGTGTTCATTCGCAAATTAATAAACATTGCTTATTTTTATCTACTTTATTCAAATTATAGAAATATGTATGTATGAATTAGAAAAAAAAAAACATTATTAATGTATTTATGAGAAAATAACATCGAAGTACGGGCATTTATGAAATTTAGCTTTATTGAAATATTAAGCAATATTTTAATTATCAGTATAATAATTTTAAAATGATCTTATTTTTATATTATTTTTCTAACCTAACCATTAAATTTGAAATAAATAAACAACTCACTAATTTTCTATAGGCATTTTATAGGCCATTTAAATAATGAATCATATTAGATCAACTTATTCACACTTCATATTCTTTATGATATATAATTTCATATATTATTTTATATGATATAGTATAGTTTATAAACGTAATTGGTAGTTCGGTGAAGCTGTTAAGATCTTGCCAGGTTATTGACTATATATATAGGGTATTGTAGTCAGTTCGAGAAAAAAAAAACACGTAAGTGAAGTAAACTAGATATGACAGTATGTAGGATTTTTTCGTTTATTGGTTACATTCAAATATTAGTTTTAGTATAGTAGTGCAAAATATAACAACTCTTTTTAAATTTAAGCTTTTCATAATATTACATTAAAATTAATAAATATACAATGAACCATTGTAATAATTATACATATGACAACACTGTTCTCAAATGACAGGAATAAAATGTCAAAAGTTTTGACACCTAATCATAAAGCCTTTAGTCACTATAAAGTTAAAAAATGCATAACAAGCAGTACATTTCATTCTACCTAGATGGTGCTGATTACAGGTTTTGTAGAGAGAGCTGTATTGCAATATGAAAAGGTAAACTAGGCGCCTACGCTCGCTTTGAACACTCCTGGCTGAACTCCCGTTATAATGAACTAAATGAACCACAGAGCAATAAACACACCACTTGTCTGCGCGGGCAGTGCGTTGATCGCACGCCCTACCACTCACGCGAATGTACCATCTTCACATTCGGACTGAAATTCGTGTATAAAAGTGTGTCGCACTAATAAGTTATTATTAATAAATCATAGAAGTTTATAATAAATTTTAAAATGTGTAGAAAAAGTATAGCCGTTTATATACACTTGGTGAGTAATTTATGGCTTTATTTACTAGTTACGTTACTATATATTCGATATTAAATCTAAAAATAAATTAATATATAAAAAATATTACAAATTATGCCGAGTTAATATATATAATTTTCTTAATATATTTATATGGGTTATGTATAATTTTGTAATTTAGGATTACCTGAGTCCTAATAATCATAGAAAAAAAACGTAAAATAGTTCTTTTATTAATTGATTCAATTTTTTAAATCGTGTTGTAAAAAAACTATGTTGATTGAAAAAATAATTACCAAATGTTACATGAAATTTTAAACTGAAATAATATGAAATATATAATTTAGAAAGTAACGATAATAAAAACTTATTTTCTCCGTGGTTGAGTGACTCATATCTTATGCATTGGGAACAAATAAACCGCTCAAGTCAGGAGATAGACACGTAAAAAGCGTGTACAACTGAGTGAATTTTATCTCTCGTTTACTGTTAAACCAAGTCACCCAGGCATTCGCCTAAACTATTTTCGAAGGCTTCAAATAACTTCAAGTTTACTGACCGATCGAGCTCTATATGAAAGTTACCGAAATTGTGTCTACATGTATGCTTTGAGTATGGGAATCATAAAGCTTTTGTATGAACAGGATGTAGATAAAACCTCATTCTGCAATTAATTTTATAATAATTAGTAGAGCTTCTTTATAATCTATTATACCTATACATATATATTCTGCAATAATTTATATATTTTGTACGTTTATTGATATGAAGAAAAAAGAATATGTACTTAAAAAAATTTTGCTTTAGATGCAATCTCCATATATAAACAAAACTAATGTGTCTAATGTTTGTCCGGATTTATCTTCTAGCTGAATGAATAGGTTTTAAGAAGTATTTTATACGTAAATAGAATTTCGGTGTAATGCCTATATTTCCTATCGTGACGCTTTTAAATAGGGGTTATGCAGTAATATATCTTAAAATCGCCAAATTACGTCTACAATCCTAGACGTAATTGTGTATATTTAAAAATAAGCTTAGTCCAATATTTTCAAATTTTATACATATAAATGTATGAAATACATACGTACATGTAAAATTATATATCTAAAATTTGAAGATCATGAGAAAGAAACTAAAAATCTTATGAATGATAAACTTGAACTTTATTCAGGGTGTATAATAATTGAAAATCTAACAAAAAAATGAAACATTTCATATATTCGATTAAAATTGGAGTTGGTTTATTTAATTTAATTATAGAAATAGACCACCTACGATTAATTTCGATCAAACACTTTTTTTTTCATGAAACATTAAAATCATTTTCGCAAGAACGCGAAGTCTGGAAGATTGGCTAGTCGTTTTTATATTGAATATTCCGATCGTATTCCTCCTACTTTCTTGATGAATCTTTTTGTAACTATGAAATCACCTGAATAGTTGTTAATTATACAGTTCAGCCCAATTCCCCTTACCGTTTTTTTATATATTGTTTCGATTTTTTCATATAAAAAAATCCCGAATTTTCTAAGAACCTCTAAGTATTTTCTATTTCAAGAAACGTTTGTGACAGACATCGATCAATTGAATTGTAATATTTAAAGTCAATTTCATATTCTTCAGTAATTTACAATACACATTCACTGAATGATCTTGCGTGTTCAAATAACAAATTTAGAGTCTAGTTACATATGGAAAAAGTTTACAAAATTACAATAACGACTAAGTTGAATTTGATAATTATGTTTTCAAAATACAACCTTTTTTGTTAACAGGGACAAGTAATTCATCAATGGATAATTTTTGATTATACTATAATTACATATTCAATCCTACTCGATCCGGGTTCACAGTATATTTTCAATAATAATCATTTTTTTTTGCTATTTTTGTTAATTTTTAGGGATTTTTTGAAATTTACTTATGTTTATAACGGTTTATAAACCAAATAAATCAGATTCAGATTCAGCGGATCGAAATAAATGAAAATCATGCTTGGTCTAGCTCCACAATATTTTTTTCATAACCAAAACCCTCCATTTTCACTATTTTTATTTTTAGGTATTTTTGCGATTACTCGAGATTTTGAGGACGTACGGTCCAAACTGAATCCAGACTCGGATTCAGTGTATTGAAATATATGTCACAAGACAGGTGGTATCGAATGTTTTGTTTGCCGATATTATGAGTGATGTACCGGATCGATCCACCATTCCTCATGCGCATAGAATATAAATAAGTATAAGAAATACCCACCTACTTAGTAATTAATATCTAAATATAGAATAACTACAAATAGAAAGAAGTATTCTTATTTGAATTTTGATAATATAGAAAAAAAATTGGTTGTCTGTAAAGTCGGTTTACGGATGATAATTTGACGTGATAACGTCATTAGAAAACTTTGATGAAAACATTGATTTTGATTATTAATACAAAGAAGGAGTTAACTAAAAATTATTTTTTTCGATAAATCAACTCTTATTTGCACTCATTAATTCAAATGTTTTACTTAAACTATAGAGATTAATTACATGCGTCAGTCGAACGCTTAAGCCGATCGGGGCTCTATCGCTCGTTCCATGCTCTCGGTTACACGCTCGGCTCAGGCGGAACGTGACAATGAGCCATCCTTTTTCGTGCGTGCAGCTGGTGTTCGTCGAATTATAAGACGTTATCGCTTCAATAATTATATAATTTAAGTTTTGCTTGCGGCTTCGCTCGCGTCAATATATATTTTTGTCTAACCTTCGGGAATTTTTACTGGATGCAAAGCGTTCTTTGTCCTTGTTTGTACCCTTCACAACGTGTATGCAAAATTTTCAGAACAATCGGTTGAATAGTTAAAGAGTAACAAATCAACAAACTTATATTCGTATTTGCAACACTGGTTCGGATAAGTATACCTTTAAAAATAAGTGTATACATTACAAGATAAATATGGAAAGAATTTCTGTGTCAAAATTCCGTTAAGTGCTTATCTATGATTACCGACCGAAAATTTTTAAGTTCAAGGTAGGTAGGTACACATTACATACGTACATAACTTGTACGTGAGATGACTCCAAATGGAAACGTACTTCCAAAGAAAGTTTTGTTTACATTCGTATCATTTAGACAGTTTGGTATTGACTCCAATAAAATATCTATCGAAATTGTTTACTGAATGACCGAGAAACTATTGTTGTAAGTAAAATTACTTTGTAATGATAGTGATTGTTATTGGCACTTGGAAATCAAGTACCCAAATGCCGCATAAGAACGTGCTCTTCATACAATAGACCCGAGAGACCTCGAAGCACTTTCGCTGCTTTTTCTGTATTCAAATTTCACTTTTGCGACAATTCCTCGAGTCCACTGAGACTTTCGATGTTAGAATATATGACTATGTAATCGATCCGAAGACAATTAACATTGCGTTAATACCAACTATATGAATTATTAATATACGAACTCTGATGTAACAAATTACAGGGCAATTATACTGTCTTTCTTTCATCGATTTAATGCTACTAGTGGGCGCCCAGTGGTCGACATTCGACCATAGTTAATTTATCTCTTAAAGTTTGAACTTTATTAGGGTTCTTTTGTCAGAGAGTATACTTCTATATTCAAATGTTTTCATCATGGCTACTCAGTTGTTTACCATTTTTTTAAATTAAATGAGCAAAATAAATCTATGTCTAAATAACAATTGAAACTAATTTTAAATTTGAAACAAAAAAAGAGGCGATTGTGTAGGGTGGTAAGGCTCTCAAATTCGAAGTAAACATAACTATAAGAAAATAACGAAATATATCGCAACTCATGACACAATTTTCAATTAATTTTACACAACACTATGAGTCTTTCTGGGTAATATTGAATTATATGTAGTCTGTACATTGTGAGGAATAGTGATATGGCCAGTATCATCATTTGGAAAAGTTATGGATACACAATAGAATCTGATTAATCCAAAACAAAGATGTTTTTAATACTATCATAAACTTTTAAAAATAAATTCATTCTTGTTCAAAATTCATCATCACCTGTACTAAATATGATTGCTATATCAGGTTGAACTGAATCATTGTAACGGCGGAGATCTAAGCCATAGATTACTTTCATTAGCAAACACATTTTCTAATTTTTATTTTACAAAGTATTTTTTGGCTCGTTTTTTCATCAAATCATCATCTGAAGAGACTTTGGTAGTATTGCTTTACTTTTATGACAACATCAATCAATGTCACTACATAAAGAGAAAACAGTTTTGTCACCTAAAAATTGTGATATTCAATAAGACGAAACAGAATAATTATTATTTCAGTGTTTCTATAAATTTAATAAAGATTCATTATTTTTGGCAATTATTTATTAATGAATATTATAAATTTACACAATATATTATAATAAAATTAACCTACAATTTGACCAGTTCATCTAAAGGGCATGTAAGGGACGCAACATCAGTTATGTTTAAAATATTGAAAAGGCAGGTAATTGGAACGTAAGAGTAAAGTGAAAGATCTGTCAAACTGTCTTTTTCATTTACATATGTGTATATGTCGTGTAAAATTCAAGCATTAGTGTGAGTAATGTTTTCTTAAATTAATTTAATGCACTTTTAATCCATTTTATATAAAATAAATAGCTTTCTGCACTTCTCCGCCATATAAACTTTAACTATGCCAAATTTCAAGTTCACCCGTTTACGGGAAATCGGTTAAAAAGGGCTACAATTTTTTTGGTTCACGTATTAATATATAGATATGAGCTTTCTCTTATTAAAGTTAAACTAATGTAATATAATCGGCTGAGTGCCTTAAGCGCTTAGCAGTCCGGTGAAGCTGTGAAGACCTTGTTAGGTCAATAGCATAATCAGTTCGAAAAAAAAATTATAAAGCTGAAAAGTTTGTTTGCTTGTACGCGCTAATCTCAAGAACCATTAGTCCGCTTTGAAAAATTATTTCAGTGTTAGATAGCTCATTTATCAAGGAAGGCAGACAGGAAAGAATATATCATCACGCTAAGACCGATAGGAGCGGAGCACCAATGGAAAATGTTTCAAATTCGGGAGTTATTTTTCCTTTTGGGAGCTTCCACACAATATTATAGGTATATTAAAACCTATATTAATCCATATATGGTGACACTGTGACAAATCTTGTGAGAAGCATTAAGTCGAAATGTCAACCAAATTAAGGAATAAACACATCGGTTCTAATTATTTGCATATATTTCTAATTATGAATAATCCATGGGACAGTCTACAAAATTTACTGCCTTTTGAGGAATATCCATCCTTCAAACACACACTAAATTAAACATCAACATCTTAACTACTTACGGTCTAGTAGGTGGCAGAGCCACGTTGAAGTTAGTAGGTAGCAGAGCCACGCAAAAGCTAGTACGTAGTAGAGCCACGCTGAAGCTAGTAGGTAGTAGAGCCACGCTGAAGCTAGTAGGTGGTAGAGCCACGCCGAAGCTAGTAGGTGATAGAGCCACGCTGAAGCTAGTAGGTATTAAAGCCACGCTGAAGCTAGTAGGTGGTAGAGCCACGCTGAAGCTAGTAGGTGATAAAGCCACGCTGAAGCTAGTAGGTGGTAGAACCACGCTGAAGCTATTACTGGTTTCAGCATGGATGGGTCAGCTCGTCCGGGGTAGTACCACCTCTCTCACAGAAAACCGACGTGAAATAACAGTGCTTGCATTGTTGTGTTTCGTTCGGTCAGTGTGAGCGCCTGAGGCCCACCTCCCTTCTTCTTTCCTCCTTTCCCTTTCCTTCCCCTCCCCCCTCTCCCATATACAGCCTGGTAAAGCACTTTCGACATCCCAGGTGCCGCAAGTGTCTATGTACGGTGGTGATCACTTAACATCACGTTACCCGCCAGTTCGTTTGCCTCTTTTGATATAAAAAAAACTGCGAGAGAAAAGTAGAATAGGACTTAATACATTCAGATAATTATATTAGTCACTGTTTTAACATTATGTTCCATGCGGGCGCAGTCGCGGGCACTACTAATTATAAATAAAATGTTAAATAATGAGGACACTATTAACTAAACATTTTAATTTAATTAAAAAAAAAAGAAAAACATATAAATTATGATACATGGACTTTTCTCTACTTTCTATTAATATAATATTCATGTATACACATTACACATATACATATCTTATCGATTTTTTTATGTTAGTGAAAACGGTATCAAAACCTGTTGTATAGCTCAAAGAAATAAAGCTATGAAGATCTTGTTTTATATTTATTATTCAATGACTGATGATGATGGTTTGACATAGAAGTTTATGTAGTATATACGTATAAATATGTGAAGAAGAAATTTTGTACACCTTTTTAAGCGTATTACACTCACGGAGGTGTGTAAAATTTGGCATAATTAAAGCTCATATGGACAAAAGTGCAGCAAGATAAATATAATATACTACTTCTGCTACTTCGTCTGCTTTGTATATATCTCAATAATATATTTTATGTTCAGAGGAAAAACGTAATAAAAAATTGAAAGCAAAAATATACTTTGCTTACAAAATTTCTTTGTAAATAATGTAAAATCGATGTACTTCTCTGCTGTGCATGCGAGCCACACCGCTTGGCCCACTAGTAGTTCGGCGAATTTGTAAAGGCCATACTAGGTCAATAGCGTAGTCAGATCGAGTAAACCGAAACGCACGATTGCAGTCTTCTTCAATGTCGCCAAGGCCTTCGATAAGGTCTGGCACGGAGTGCTCATCCATAAATTATGTAAATCTCGAGTACCCGATAGGTTAATTCATATTATCCGCGATTATCTCACTGATAGGACATTCCGCTTCAGAGTAGATGGTGAACTATCGCCGCCCCACCCGATACGCTCAGGTGTGCCACAGGGCTCCATACTCCCGCCCACGCGCTTCAATCTGTTCATCAGTGACCTACCTTGGACTCGGGGGGTCGAGGTAGGTTGTTACGCTGACGATACCGTTATTTACACTTCCGGCGCATCGAAAAAGCCGTTTATACTCACGGTGAATGGTTTCATCGATGGCGCATAGAAGTTAATCCCGATAAGGGTGCCGCAATACTCTTTGATCCCACGAAACGCGCTAATAAATTTGAGCCCATCAGGCTATACGGAATCGATATCCCTTGGGTCGAGGAGGTCAAATATCTCGGTGTCACATTAGATAGACATTTAAAGTTCAATTCACATATAGATAGAGTGCGAAACAAAGCCGCTATGGTCTTGGGTCACCTCCATCCGTTGCTTTGTCATAAGAGTAAGATGTCCCTCAGACACAAGTTCACTTTGTATAAGACGTGCATGACATATACGTGATGACGTGATGACATATAGCTGCCCCATTTTTGCGCATATGTCCAAAGATAACTTTCATAAGCTGTAGATTCTTCAAAATCGTGTTTTACGTAAAGTGACCGGTGCCCCGTGGTACATCCGAAGAGTCGATCTCCATAGAGACCTAGAGATCCCTTTTATCTGGGCATACGTAAAATCACTTACGATTAGTTATTTTGAAAAAGCTGCGAATCATCCCAGTCCGTTAGTAGTATCCGCCGCACAATACGAACCCGTACCAAACGCTGCGCGTCATACAAGACGGCCGCGACATATTTTCATCGACCCTCCTGATGAAATAACGGAAGTGAACGATCAGTACCAGCCTGTCTCTCCAAACAGAGCGTGTTCACGCCCACGCCTGCGTAACCACAGATCACGACACCGTGGTCTGGGGGTAGATTTCGCTCCCGAACTGGTGCGGTGATATCTAATGCGGGTGCGGGTGATATCTAAAATCTCCAATATTTATTCAAATTCAAATTTAAATGTCTAATATATATTCTCTAATATCTAAAACCTAAAAGAGATTACTTTTCTAGAGAGCTTTGTCTACTTACACCAAGATTGTCATATGAAGAAGACAACATATTACCCGATTAGGCCTCCCTCGGTAGCGGCTCAAGTCTAGGTTCGATCCCTCGGCTGGGAGCCCTTGAGTGCGTTGCTAGCGCGATACAGTGACACAAAAATTTACATCACAGCTACAACACTACTCGATCACCCCCACACACATTCAGTACTACACGCTTACACATGGAAGTAGAAGGGTTTTATTTTTTCTCCTTATCGAACTGAAGAAACTCTAATTTTCCGATAATAAATATATGGAGGGGGTTGTTGAGGCGTGTATGCTTGGTACACATATGCGTCTCAACAACTTAAACATATATGAATAGTTAGCTAGGTTAGCTAAGATAGGTCGCGAGTTTGCATTTAACAGGCAACAGCCAAGCCGAGGTGTGCCATGCACCCTTGAGCTAGTTGCCGCCCACCTTCGACATTGTGGTCAAATATTGCAAAAGACCTCAAGAAAGCCCAGTTGCAAGAATCGACAACCCAAGACAGATTAGTCTGGCGCAAACATGTGAGGATACCCGACCCCAAATAATGGGAAAAGGGATGGACAAAGAAAGATATAAATGCATTAATTTAAAGAAAATGAAACATTCATTGTTTACATTAACATGAATGTCTGTGATTAAATATTCGCCCTGAGTAGAGATAATAAAATAGAATAATAGTAATCTCAGGAACTATTGGTCCGGTTTGTAATATTTTTTCAGTGTTATGTAGCTAATTGATCAAGGAAGGTTTTAACGTATCATCACGCTAAGACCAATAGGAACGGGCACTAATTAAGAATGTTTCAAAAACAAGTTTTTTTTCTATTGAGAGCTTCCGCTGTGTGTTAGTGTTAGCCCAAAGTAACTATTCCACGAGACCGAAGCCACAAGCAGAGGCTAGTAAATTATAAGGAATGGTCTTTAAGAAAATAACCTCAATAACAGTCAAACTAAAAAAAAAACAATTACCGTGGAATTCAGAATACTGCACCATTAGTAGCTCTTAATGGACCATAGAGAAATCTACTTAATTACAAGTCCGACTCGATTAAACATTAACACACGTTTGTTTACTGTATTTTAGCGTCAAAAACGAAAGCGTCAGTTTTAAACTTGTGAATAACATGAACTTGCGCAGGATATAGAGTCCAACTCTCTTTAGAGAGTGGTAGCGGAATCTCGTTTCTGAGGCCAAGACCCACTTTAGATTAGTTACGAATGTTAGTTTTAATAAACTGGGTTCAAATATGCCCCTAAAAAGTTTATTTCGCTTTGGAATCTCTTAGAGAAATTGTGTAAGAGTTCAAGAATGAATCTAATCCAATTTGATCGCATTGAGTAATCGATTATAGGATATTGAAAGTGAATTTGGTTATTTTACTTATAAACCGAGAAGTTAATCTAGGAGCTCTTGTGAAAAAAAAATTTTTTTTCGCTCTTATTATCTAATACTTTACGATATTAAAACAATGTTATAAATTTGTATAGTAATAAAGCCCAATTGTATAGTAATAAAGCACAAGAAATCGTTTTTGTTAGTTTTTTTGATTGCGATAAACTCTGAAGTTACTAGTCACATTTGAAAAATTCTCAGTGCATTTTATAATGTATTAGTATAGGAAGATTATACCTTACGAGCTGCATAATTTCCATACAAAGTGTAGGTCAGAAAATACGCTAACCGAGAACAAAGAAACAGTGTGAGCTGATCGTAAAACACGGCGCGGTTTATCGTGAACTGAGTGTGAAAATAATTAAACGCAAACAAAACCGATGGGCACAGCTAGTGGTATACTTTAAAGGAAGTATTTTATGGTTTTTACCTATATATTGACAAATTTTATCATACCTATTAGATTCAATTTATTACCATTTCAATATTTATTAAACTCGTTTTGTTCAGCTATATTGTGTTCATTGTTTAATTTGAAATTAGAAGGATATTAATAACAATTCAAATTTATAAATAATTAATAAAAATAAATAAATAAATAGAACTGGCACCTGATCAATTCGGCTACACAGTTCAACGACATGTTATTCACATCTTGACCTAGAAATCTGACACTGGCACTTTCTTCTTGAGGGACTTTTCGATTCACCGCACACCGGTCGGTTACCCTTTCATTTCCGATGAAACACACACCGAAACGTGTTTAACCGTTTAAATATATACATTATAAATTGCCTCCAATTCATAATTGTATCGCTACGATTCATAATCGACTTTAATAACCGAAATTAGGCCCTTTATTATGATGTTTATAAATTCAATATAGCAAATTGAATCTTAAATCTTCATTCATAATCAATTTTTCAAAATTTGGAAAGCAAATATAACAACACACTGTTCATCTTTTAATAAGAATTTGTGTGTTATTAAACCATGTGCCAAAGTTGTTGATTGAAGGCCAGAACGGAAGTTTCTAAGAATTCAATTGTATTCGTTCCTTAAGGGATTAATTTTCAACAACTCTTTTCTAGTATTCAACCTTATGTGGTATAAGAAACTTCTGTACAAAATTGAATATTTCATTTACCGCTGGTTTAAGTTGCGCGTTGTCTGTGAATCACTTTTAAGAACTAATTGTTCTGTTGACGATTTCGTAGTCATCCTTACTTCCATACGAATTTGTAAATGTGAGTTTGTTTGTTTTATGCCTTAATACTTACATAACCTATCATTGCGAAATTTGGCTTAAACGTTGAATTCGGACAGAAGAGAAGATAGGATAACTTTTATACAGAAAATAATACAATATATAGGTGAAATCTATATTAAAACGACTGAAGAGACGAGCAAAAGCTAGTATTTGTATAAAATCTTCAAGTATTACAATTGAAGATATGTATCTTGTTTTCTTCTATAATACGCAAAAGACTAATGTTGAGTTAATCATAAAAAATGTCACTAAGATCCCATGACCACAACACATAGTATCTGGAAATTAATTAATAATGTGGCATATTTTGACTTTTTGATATGAAACCTTTAGGCGGAGGGTAAACCTGATTGTAGATGCGGTGACGCAAAACACGAATTATTAACGAAATACTCAAAAACATTTGGCAACCTTATCTGTAGAAACATAAGATTCAAACTGTCGGCCACTCGTCTACTAGTGTTACACGGCACGCGCCGACGACCTAGCGCTCTTTGATAAATGCCGCCAATCATACCACGCCTGCTATTAATTGAATTTCTGCATTTAATAAAATGGAATATTTATGTAATAACATAAATAAACAGTCACTATTTAATGGAACGCATTTGTAATTTTTTATCTTTTCATTATGCCATAGCTGATTTCGGTCGTAATCTGTTATTTTATGGATACAACTTATACAAAACAATTTCGAAGTTTCACATCTGCCAGGCGTCCCGTGACGGCTCAGTTTTAAAATAACTGGGAGACAGATCAAACCTATCCAAAATAGTTCAATCCCGAGTTAAGATTAGGAGAGATGGATTTAAAGGCACTAGGGTAGCAAAGAAATCGCGGGCTAATGGCAGTTCTTTATACATTTGATTGTTTTTAGATGTTTCAAGTAATTCGGTGAAGCTGTAAAGACCTTTCCAAGTCAACAGCGTTTTCATTTAGAAAAAAAAAATGTTTCAACAATCATTACTTCGTAAATGTATTTTTTACGAAGTGTACTAATTAACAAGTAGATATTAAAAACGTTTTTTGCCGTGAACCGATTTTCATGAAATTAAGACTATATGTTGCCCTAAGCTTCGCCAAAGTTATATGTGACAGTTCCATGAAAATTCGTTTAATTATATTGGAGATTAGCGTTTTCAATTCCACAAAAAAACAGACAAACTTTTAAGAGTCTTATTGTATTTTATTAGACATAATTCATATTCATGCACGCACGCGCTATAAGTATTTTGGTAAATATTTTCAACGTACAGATCGAATGGTTCCACGATTTTATTATAGTTCTTACTCGGGGTGTATGGGGTGTCGAATAACATCATAAAACTGGAGACACTCAAGCCAACCTCACCTGCACGTGGTGCACCCTGCTGAATAACGAACAAGGCAATGGCGAAAGCGGGGTGGTAGGGTTTTACAGCCCGACTGGGTCGCAACCACCATGTATATGGCGAAAAAGCCCGTAATAGTGACTCGCTTCTACGCGTCGCGTTTCGGGATCAGCCTGTGCATATCCAGCTTTTTGCAGGCCGGCATCACAGTGGCGACCGGCGATGGATAGTGTATCACTCGGTGGTCGCTATTGTTTTTGGATTGTACAGTGCTTATCATCAGGCACAGTGCAGTCATTTTGCCGTGCTACGATAAAAAAAAACCTACTATAGAAGAATAAGATACTAGCTATCATGTCGTATTTCAAGAAGATTTACCATTTAAAATACCAGGATAACAATACAATGACTTGATTAATGCAGACATGAATACAAGAGAACATAATTAACTTTTTGTATTGAATCCTTTCATCGTGCTAGATAATTAGAATAGTTAATTAACATCCTAGTTTTTTTACAAGTTCACTATTGATAACTTGTAGTAAACATTATACGTAAGTAATGTAAAGAAACAACAAACTGTTCTTATTGGAAACCCGCTAGTTAAGCTCACAAAAACCATACAACATATATTTTGTAAATAGACGCATTAAACTTGACTAGTCATGTTGTTACGGTACCTGTTTGAGCAACGAGTTCATCGCTTCCTGTATTAGCTTATTGTGGTACCTGTAACGTATACAGCAAGCAATGGATGGTATAAACTTTGTAGGAAAAAGGACGGGTTTCGTTTGTCAAAGATGGCTCGAGCGGGATCTGTGTCATTCGGCCACGACACAGATACCTCCCTAACGGCTGCTCACGCGCCGACGATGTATTCGTGCGACAAGCTATCATTTATTATAAGGCGAAACGCAATTATTATTATTGTGTTTAAAGTCGCGAATAGTATATTATGATTTATTTCGACGTTGTTCTTAATGTGACCTATTATTGTATTCAATTATTTGCCTAAAGATAGGTTGTTTTGTAGTTGAAAATACAACTTTTTTAAATTATTGAGCGTCGGTTATATCGCAATAGTGTAGTGATATTAGCCCCGTAAATAAGATCCAGTAGGTATGTAAAATATTTATTTTTTGACATTAATATATAAAATTATACATCTGCTTTCTTCATATTACTTGTATCGAAATTGCTAAGAAATATGTTGTTTTTTTTTTTTCGAAATGACTACGCTATTGACCCAGCAAGGTCTTAAAAGCTTCACCGGACTACTAAGGCGAGCGCTTAAGGCACTCAGCCGATGTTATTTTGGCAACCAGCTCAAGGGTGCGGCACACCTCGGCTTGGCTGTTGCCTGTTGCATGCAAAATCGCGACCTATCTTAGCTAACCTAGCTAACTATTCATATATATATGTATGAGTTGTTGAAACGTATATGTGTACCAAACATACACGTCTCAACAACTCCTCTGTATATTTATTATCGGAAAATTGAAAGTTTTTCAGTTCGATAAGGGAAAAAAAAGTAAACCCTTTCATGTGTAAGCGTGTAGGCGTGCACGTGTGTGGGGGTGATCGTGTAGTGTTGTAGCAGTGATATATATTTGTGTGTCACCGCATCGCGCAAGCAACGCACTCAAGGGCTCCCTACCGAGGGATCGAACCTAGGCTTGAGCCGCTGCCGTGGGAGGCCTAATCGGGTGTCTAATACCTTTAAACTGTTGACCCTGTTGACCTGGAAAGGCCTCTACAACTTTACCGGATTATGGTTTTTCAGCCGATTTACTTTGATATTTTTTAATTTAGTAGCTATTGACGAGCTTTAGTATTATCAATAGAATATTGGAAAAAGTTTTTTTCTCTATGGTCGAAGTTCGAGCACTGGACGACTACTCGTTATGATAAATAAAGGGAATACAAAGTGCAGATTATCAATAATATTGGAAGAAAGTCTATGTAATTTAATGGTGTCAAGACCTGCGTGAAAACTATGCACCGTTTATTGTAAATTCAGAGGAAATAATAATCATTGCTATTGTTCGTTAAATGATTACATTTGTTTATCATTTTCAGGCGCTCTTCGTATGCTGTGTCATCGCAGATTGCGGTCCGAGATTAAAGTATGCTTGGGGGGATGCCTTACAAAGTACTGACTGTTCCGGACCTGATGGAAATCCATATCCAAGGTATATATACATTTTTTTAACCCTCAGCCTGTGATATAATAAAGTAGGTACTGTAATTTTTCTTATGTATTAAATTTATACCTAGAGACTTTAACCATTTACGGACTACCACCTCAGCTTCTAAGTTTGCCTGTAACTGAATTGGTTAGCATAAGCGTTAGTTAGTTATAACCAAATTCAAAAATACTAGTCATAGCACTGTCGATACTTCTGAGGATTGATTTGAGATGCCTGGAATTTACAGAATAATTTCTTTTCCTTTTTTTATTTTGTAAAATTCTTATTTTGTTGTAATCTTGTGTTATTATATTTTTTAACATGAAAATATAACTATTTATCACTTTATTTACAATAAATATTTGATAACACAGTAACACTATATATAAGTAGTATGTTGAGTGGACTTTGTTTAATCTTGATAATAAAATAAAAAATCTGAAATTCAACAGCAGCACTACCTACCGGTTCCAATTATGAATCTAAACCATTCTCGAATCTACTGGAACACTTACATAAAATTTCATCAAAATCGGCCCAAACGTTTTGGAGAAGTTCAGTGACATACACACGTACATAATAAATGTAGATATGAGGAATATTAGTTTTTATAGTTCTTTAGGTAAATATAAGAAATTTAGATATATTTTACTAGTATTTTAAAAATTTGGTCTGATCAAACTATGAAGGCTCTACAGGCCAAAGCGGAGTCTGTCTGAAAAAAAAAAAATTTAAAACTGTGACGTAAAATTACTATGAACTAGAATAAATAAACTGTTATATTCTAATAACGTAAAGTCACACGCTATTCGTTGGAAATAACTTTCTCTGTTATCAGTTTCTCGACATACCTATCTGGCGCCATTTTTTTTCTAATTATAATTTAAAAAAAAACAAAAAGATTATTTATATTTTTCGTTGAACTAGAAAGCAATGTAAAAACATAATATTGTTATTATATCTATTTATTAAAGATGGTGTTATTGTGATGTTTTTCTAAAAAAACATGTAAGTAAATACAATAATACACGAATCTATTACACTACCAAAATTCCCTGTATCAATAGTGAAATAAATGTATTTAAAAATCTTATATTATTTGTGTATTTAAAGCGTGTATTTTTATATAACAATCAAAACAATAATTACTGTGTACACATGATAGAATCTTTTAGCACATTAACCTTAACGGGTTTTTATTGGTGTTGAAAGATAAAAATCGACTAGGTACAGATAAATTAGGGTATTGTATCTTACTTGATTAGACACTCAACTAGTTCCTAATTACACTCAGGTATAAATCACAATAGTCTCGTTCCGACGCTAGTAGGTTAAACCAGTTATTGATAATTTCACGGATTCACTGCACCGCGCCACGCCGCCGTACTCTTCTATATGGTACGTATGAGTGAGACAAAATTACATCGTGGATGATATTGATGTTATTAATAGACACCGGTGAACGTTACCTGCTCGGGTCTGTCCGGCCAAACCTCGGGAAACTTCGTGCATTGACGCATTCTTATTCCAATTTCGTGCCCTGCCCAGTTAGTATACGTAACTTCATTTTTGCGTTTAGCCGTTTAGTTTTAACATAACCTCTTTTTACTATCAGTTTATGTATTATGAGTGGATACGAAAGTGAAATAACAGTGACCAATACGGTAAATATGGATGTGGATAAAGACGAGTTTTACCGGCGATTATACGAAATGATCGACAAACAAGCTTTGAATACTTTATTGTACCCACGTGAACGGTACGAACGTATGCTTCAAAGTATTAAAATGTCAAAGTTTTGTGTGAAAAAAACTCCAGCAGATTATAGGCGATCGAAAAAGTACGATATAGTGAATACCTCTGAAGGCGAAAGGATATTCGCGACTCCAACACCCAGTGACAAACATCAAAAACGATTAATGCTCGTCGCAATAGAAGAAATGTACGATATTATACGTGATTATCATTTGCGATTGAATCATGGGGGTAGAACTAGAATGATGGAACAAATTAAGCGAAAATATAAGAACGTTACTACACACGTTGTTGTTCTATATTTATCACTATGTCACACGTGCAAAAACAAACTTATCGTCCGCAATAAGCCTAGGCCAAAGTTGGACAAAGACACTTTAGAAAATGACGATGAAAATGAAACACTCAAAGCCTCACCTATAGAACTATCCAAACAAAACAGTGTTATAGAGAAAACGACACAAAGATATGCATATCCTGAGCTTTATTGTCGTGGGCAAATCGACATTCTCAGCGTGAGTAATGATGCTAAAGAAGAATATAAATACTTGATGGTGTATAGAAATTTTGTGACGAAGTTTATACATTTGAAAGTTATGAAACAGATATGTGTAGACGAAGCTGTTGATTGTTTGCTAGAAATATTTTTGATGTTTGGTGCACCGAATATTCTGCAATCGAAAAATGGCATCGTTATAGCTAAATCGATTTGCAGACGGATATCGAGTTTGTGCCCCGATATAAAAATTGTTGCGTCCGATAATATATTCTCTGTAAACGATTTTAAAAGAAAATCAAATGAAGATATATTGAAAATGTTAAACGAATGGCTTGTTAAAACTCAGAATACGAAATGGCAGGAAGGCGTTAAATTTGTTCAATATTCCTTGAATATTATGTTTCATGAAGTATTATGTAGAACACCGAACGAAGCAGTTTTTGGATTCAATCCCAAAAAAGGCTTAGGTTCTGTTATTTCCAAAAATATTTACGAAGATATAGCCACAGAACAAGATTTGGTAGCTGTTTTGGAAAATGAGCACTTGGAACAAGCTCCGAAACAACTTTGTTTAGAGGAATCCTTAATAATGCCCAATCATTTCATTAAAATGGAAGAAGATTTAAGAGATGAAGATAGCGATGAAGAACTCATTAATGTTTAATTTGTTTAAAAATAACTTATTAAAACGTATAAGCACTTGTTAAAAATCTATATTGTTGAGTTAATTCATAAGTAAATTCAAATTTAAAAGTTACCAAAAGCGAAGCAAAATGACAACAAGCATGATATTGTATTAGAAGTCCCGTTAATTCAGTTACAAACATCTCTTCCCGGCATATCGTGTGAATTTTCCCACGGGTAGGTAATGTTTACTGTAATTTCCTGGTAAGCTCTTGCCTCGAAGCGTTGCGAGGTAATTGCAAAATAAATGGTATTATGGCGGCTGATTACAATGCATAACGGAACATAGAAACTCGATTTAGTTCGTCATCTGTTTGCACCTGAAATTACTCATGCGGGCTAGACATGAGTTCAACATCTTTTCTAGTTTCACGAAATGAAACATACATTTAAAACATATAAAATTATTAACAAGCAGACATAAAGAAACTTTTGCATAACCACAGAAATTTATTTTAATTAATGGATAAGATTCATTGGAATATTAGCATGTAAAAAAAATTTTTAGTATGTAAAGAAATATAGATTTCCTACAATAAATACTAATAAAACAACAGTTCGAATATTAAAATCTATCCAGACGTTTAGGTTATATTGTACTAAAAGAGACATAATATGAACTCGAGGAACCTAAGGCTACTTCTGTGCAGACTTGAAATAAAATTGAAGCTAAAATATTACGACCCTCTTCTTAGGTAATATATGAGAAACTTAATCATCTGAATCACTTTCTTATGATATTTTATGTTAAATACGTAATACGCTAGTGAAATGCGTAAAATATTTTATACTAATTTATCTTTTTCTATCCTTTCAATGATACAACTAATTTTTTACATAAATAAAACTAGCGGGCATGACAGACGTTACCCCACCCTGATTATAACAAGATTCCTTTATAAATTATGTACCAAAACGTTCCTCATAGATCACTTTATCCACTGGTGAAAACCGCATGAAAATTTGTTCAGTAGTTTTTGAGTTTATCGCGAACAGACAGACAGACGCGGTAGAGCACTTTGTTTTATACTATGTAAACGATGACAGAGATCTGCGCTTGTTCGCGCATCACCCAGAAAATATTTCATAGATAGGTTACGATAATTTTTTTATTTCTTTCTTTGACACTTGGCCCTTATAATGATCGCAATCCCTTCAATGAATAATGAATATGAACTTATCGATGTTTTATAAAAAAAAACTACGATTTTATAAGCGCTATTCTATGAGTGTTATCTTTCCGTAGAGAAATGGGGCAAGCGATGTGTTGCTTACGTTTTTTCCTCACTACATAAAATATATTGTTAAGATAATAGAGAACGCAGACAAAGTCATGGATATCAGCTAATTATTAATAAAGTGTTTTAAAAAATTACAGGCATCTCGTCAACCGAGCCTTAAAGTCAGGGCCTTGGAGTCAGTCATCAAGGCAAGGTCGCGGGGTTCGCACCGTTGATCCAGCTATTATGAGAAAGACTCTACTGGACGCCCATCTCAGCTACTCTGAAGGAAATTCGAGAACTGGTAAAAAACTTTGGAAATGTTAATCCATATAAATGAGAATCAATTAAGCCGTTATATTTCAATATAAGCTAAATCTAATTTTAACCGTTCCTAATATTCTACTTTATTTGAAGGTCTTAAAATTTTACATGTAAATCTATACATATTATCATCATCATTACCCTTATCCCACTTAAGTATGTTTTCTTTTTCCATTCTCTCCTGTCAGATGTCATCTCAGTATTCACACCTTTTACGGACATATCGTTTTTCACACAGTCCATCCGTATTTTTCGGTCTTCTTCTACTCGTATATCCGTCCACTATCATACTCAACACTTTCCTAGTCACATGGTTTTCATCTCTCCTCATGGCATGCACATACCATGCTAACCGATTATTCCTCAACTTTTCTGTCACTGGTGCTATTTTCAAACTGCCTCTAATATACTGATTCTTAATCTTATCCATTCTAGTTACACCACACATCCACCTTAACGTTCGCATCTCTGCCGGATGTAATTTTCTCTCATCCGTCTCTTTCGTAGCCCAGCACTCAGATGCAAACAGCATGACCGGTCTTATCATAGTTTTATAAACCTTCCCCTTAACTTTCAAAGGCATTCGTGGATCACAAGCTACCCCAGACACATTTCATCATTTCATCCATCCTACATTTATCCTATTCCTTACGTCCTTATCAATGCCACCGTAGTTTTGTATCAATACACCGAGATACCGAAAATTGGAGCAGGCTGGTAAGGATACACATAATATAATAAATTTATACATATAATAAGAATGTAATTCTAACGTTTCTGTAATTTTAGATTAATGTGGAAAAAAATCGTTGTAGGTGTCTTGAAATAAGCAATAAAACACGTTTCAAACATTCTTAGAAATATCAGTCTGATTGCTTGAACGCGCATTACTGCTAAAGTCCTGATTTCATTTCACATTGAACATGGGTTCACTCTATCAAAAGTAATTGTAATTTTAATGACGACGTTTTTTTTACATTAGGTTACCCGCGGACAAAACGGGTACGGTTATTATGAAATATCAAGATCATAAAAAAAATAAAAAACCTCATAAACGGCACAATTTGAACCTCGTTCTCAGTGTATAAAATTTAAAATCTTAAAGATGTTAAACCTTAAGTCCCTTTTACACTTACTGTCATTTAATATCTCAATATGCTAAAAACAGAACTTCCGAAATGTTTATTTTAATGTTGTTAGACATCTTGAGTATTTTTACGAAGAGTTTGTTTTATATATACCTGTATGTTTGTAGCTTAAATTTCAATTATCACAATTTTGGTCACATATTATTTTCTAGCTATTTTTATATAGCTAAACATCAATGTTAGTTAACTAGTTTGCATGTTTTCCTGACAAGAACTCGTTTAAGTGCATAACGGTTATTAGTTTTACGGCAAATGGCGGGTGTGGTTAGGTTTGTTGTTAACGACCTGAAGTCTGTTATTAAGTCAGTTATTTTCTAGACAGGATAATAAACACAAATTGCTTTAGTAACATGGATATCATTTATCATTTTCCAAAAATAGAATAATAATTCCTATTTATTAAATTTCACTATTTATATACAGAATTAAAAACCTAAGTAACTACAGTGATTAACTATTAATCTAGAACTCGAGTAGTGCAATACGTTCAATAATCCAGCATCCTATGCTCACGCTTCCCTCACACCATCCTACACTCACGCTTTCTTCACCCCATCCTACACTCACGCTTTCCTCACCCCATTCTACGCTCACGCTTCCCTTACCCCAATCTACACTCACGCTTCCCTCACCCCGTCTTACAGTCACGCTTCCCTCACCCCATCCTACGCTCACGCTTTCCACACCCCATTCTACGCTCACGCTTCCCTCACCCCATTCTACACTCACGCTTCCCTCACCCCGTCTTACAGTCACGCTTCCCTCACCCCATCCTACGCTCACGCTTTCCTCACCCCAACCTACGCCCACGCTTCCGTCACCCCATCCTACTTTCGTTGTGTTTAGGCAGAATTAAAAATCTAACTACTAATCTAGCACTTGAGTAGTGCAATACGTTAAGTAATCCGGCATCTAAAACTAACGTTTCCCTCACCCCCTCTTACTTTAGTTCTGTGTTACAGCACCATTATCAGACCACCCGATTAGGCCTCCCACGGCAGCGGCTCAAGCCTAGGTTCGCTCCCTCGGCAGGGAGCCCTTGAGTGCGTTGCTTGCGCGATACGGTGACACACAAATATACATCACTGCTACAACACCACACGATCACCCCCACACATGTGCACGCATACACGCTTACACATGAAAGTGGAAGGGTTTACTTTCTTCCCTCATCGAACTGAAAAACTCTCAATATTCCGATAATAAATATATGGAGGAGTTGATGAGGCGTGTATGCTTGGTACACATATACGTTTCAATAACTCATACATATATGAATAGTTAGCTAGGTTAGCTAAGATAGGACGCGATTTTGCATGCAACAGGCAACAGCCAAGCCGAGGTGTGCCGTGCACCCTTGAGCTGGTTGCCAAAACAAAATCGGCTGAGTGCCTTAAGCGCTCGCCTTAGTAGTCCGGTGAAGCTGTTAAGACCTTGCTGGGTCAATAGCGTAGACATTTCGACAAAAAAAAAACCATTATCAGTATAACCACTCAAAATTCTATACAGTCCAATAACCCGACACCTCTAGTTTAGTAGTTTAGTGCCGGATTAGTAAGACTCTACTGTCTTACTATCAGATAAATCAATAGATTTATTTATTAGATAAATTTATCTAATAGTTAGAAATTTAGGAAGTTTAGCAAATTAGATTTCTCTAATAGATCTAATAGCTTTTGATTGGGGTTCCGCAAATTTTATTATATTTTTTAAAATGAAAAGAGACAATAGAATCACCGAAAACTCTAAAATTAAGAAAGAATATTATAATGAAATCACTCGTGTGTCACCACCTATGAATAGAGGTTGAATTGAAAAGTTGTGTATGACTAGACCGTGACTACCATACACTTGGTGTAAACATTCATATTTGTCGTACATTTAGGCAAGTCGCATGTCGGCCTGTGTAGATCTAGTAACTAATGAAGTTGTAGAATGTGTACTCGATTGAATCATTACTGATATACACATGCTGACGAACATGACACAGTGCCTCTCTTCTGATTTGCCACTTTTCAGGATTAAGTAGTGCTAACTCTTTTTTAATGCTTTGTTGGTCATAAAAAATTATACCGATAGGTATCTAAACTTTTCCGAATATTCCACAGTTTGTGACGTTCGAGGGTAGATCAATTGTGATAAATTTTTTACTTCCGTTCTACCCGTAACCAATGCTGGTCTAGCTGTAACTAATGCTGCCCTACCTGAAATTCGACTCTAGCTACAACCTTGTGCTGTGGTGTCATTACAATGTATTCCATTAGCGAAAACTACTCAGTTGCTAGGATTCGAACCTACGACCATCGCTGCGGTGTCCAAACTTGCTATCAACTAAGCCATCGTTACTCATCAACTAATGAAAAGCTTGTTTACTGGCATAAACTATGGATCTATTGATAGTTTCCTTTTTTATTGCATTGTAATTAGTTTATACAGTACAGTCACTTTGTTACGTTCGGTAAAAAACATTAATTTTAGTTTTATACAATTTTGCAATTTTATGTATACTCCAATATATATTAAATAAATACATCTTCTCATCCAGACTAATATTATAAAGCTGAAGAGTTTGTTTGCTTGAACGCGCTAGTCTCGGGAACTACTGGTCCGATTTATAAAATTCCTTCAGTGTTAGATACCTTATTTATCAAGAAAGGCTATAGGCTATACATCATCAGGCCAAGAATAATAGGAGCGAAGTACCAACGAAGAATGTTTCAAAATCGTTTTTTTTCTTCTTCTGAGTGTTTCCGCTAGGTGTCCGCGTTAGCCCAATGTAGGTATTCAACGTGGACGAAGCCGTGGGCCGAAGATAGTATATAAATAAAATGTTAGAGTTCTACCTTTGATCATTTTTTTTTTAGTTTTACATCTTAGACACATGGTCCTTATCTGAAAACAAAATCAAGTCATTTAATATTATATCATTTATTATTAAGGTATTAACTATCTTTGTAAGTACAATACAATTTTAAAAACTATTTTTTATAAATACAGGTCGAGCTATGAACCTTCCTGGTCTATCGCCATTATCCAGCAATACTTGCGGCGGCTCTCGTCTTTGCCGAACTCGGTATAATACTACGGCTCCTATGTATGGAGTCTCGCTTACTTCTGGGCAACCGGTCACCATTGTACAGAAGTTCCCAGATCTGTTACAACAAGTCGTTTTTGAAGTCTGCGAGTAAGTATTCCACGACCCTTACTTTTACCCGATCATTTATATAGAAATGTATGCTTTAAATACATACCTATATCCTACGTAAAAAAGTAAAACCATGAAACTCTCCAAAACCATAAAAAAAAAAAAAACAAATTTAAGGGTTTGTTGTCTCTCGGAGCTACTGTTTGAAACAGCAATATTGACGATACATTTGCCTTTTTTTTTCGAAATGACTACGCTATTGACCCAGCAAGGTCTTAACACCTTCACCGGACTACGAACGATACATTTGCCGACAGAGAACTTTCCAGAATATTATGTAAATAACATATCATTATACTTTTTGATAAGTGCTAAGCAATAAGGGAATATACTATATCGGTAGGGTTATAGACAGTTTTTGAAGTTCATATTATACATAACTACAATAAAAAGAGTGATCGCAATTAATACAAGAAATCGAGGGTTACTTATTAAACTATATAACCCAATATGATCGTTAGATTTCGTTGATAAGAATATGGGCTCATACAATTGTATGGTGATTGGATCTAATTTTCACTTGAAAGATCATCCTTTTAGAAGCCGAGTCTGATACCAGTCATATAGTGCTTTGAAGAATTAATGGTAGTGCTATCTTTGTATACATCTATATATTTAATCTAAAATATAAGTTTATATACTTATATTTAAAATAAAAGCATTTGAAAACTTAACAGATAATAAATTACACGTAGTTCTCAGTGTCGCTTATAGGTGTTGCTGTGCGCGCGCATCGTGAAAAATTACTGTAATCATTTTCTAAACGAGCCAAAAGAAGTATAATTTTAAAAATTGTAACATTTTTTTTTTCTTTATTTCTCATACTTGTACATACTTGTGGTCTACGGAGCCACAGTTTTACGGTAAACCCTATATGGGCACGAACTAAAAAGTTCGCAACATCCTATCTTTGCCGTACCGTGAAGCTGTGGAACAATCTCCCGGCTAGTGTGTTCCTTCCTTCCTAGAATATGGGGTCCTTCAAGCGTAACTTGAAGATGCATTTACGCAGGTCGGCATGACAGCGACGACCGACGAACGATGACGGCAGTTGCCGTTGTTTTTGGATTGCACTGTGCTTACCATCAGGCACAGTGAAGTCACTTTGCCGTGCTATTATAAAAAAAAGCGAGCGTGCTTTAAATATTTATCTTTTCTGCAAATATTTTAATGTATTATGAGTTTTCCTTGAAAATACGAAACGTATCTCTCTTTTTCTATGTTCACTAACTTATGTCTCTCCCTTAACTTCCGTTCGCCTCGCCCGATCACGCTTTTCGTAAAGTATTTGTCATGCATTCGCCAGCTCACTCCACAAGTCAAGAGTGTTTACACAGTTTTACTTCAATAAGATCAGTGGAAAAAGTTTGATTGAATATCGTACGAATAATCTTAATTCGTCTTCCAGGTCCAGCGAATGCTCTGTGGTTAGAGGTACGTGTACACAGACTTATGTGCCTTATTTATTCCTGGTCTTACCTTTGGGTCCTGTAACTCTCACCGGACAGGACTATGTATTAGTAGAATCGGGTTGCGTGTGTCGACCGGAACCAGCAGCATAGAGTCAATGTTTTAACTATAGCTATAGACAATTATAGTAGAGGAATAAATCAAACATGAAGTTATTTTAAAGGGGACACGTATATTTTTATAAGATTTTTATTTATTTTATAATACATATTTATATTTACCAAACCGTAATTGACCGGAAGTCCGTAAAGTATAATTTGAAAATATCTGTTTACATTTTCTCGTGATATTTTTTCAGTGTATAAACAGACAAATTATATTTTATAGAGGCAATATATTATGCGGTTTTGTATGAACATTTGCGAACAGAAGTACAATATAAATATTTATGTGTATATAATATAAATATTCTAAACACTTCGCTTTAAGCTTGGTGCAAAGTGAGAAACTAATCTAAAAATGATTTTTTTTTGTGCTAGTTTCTGTATTTTTTTTTAGTGTCACATAGTTTTATTATTAAATGCACAAACTGTCAATCGTATGAAATCGTGTCTTTTTAAGTTATTGATAACTTTATATTTGAGAAAAATATCATACGAATGTTCTGGTCATCGTTCTCAAGATAATGTAAAAACGGAAACTGAAAATGCTATTATTAATTATTTGTAGAGAATGCATATTACAAAATTAATGCAAGATAAAACAAAAATGCAAATCTAATTATATCGAAGGAATTTTTCTGTGAGTTATTGTAGATTCGGGAATTCAAATTTTTTTTTCTTTTTAGAATCAAACAAATGTAATAAGTCATTGTATTTTTTATACACGTCTTAAATGTAGCTCTTTAAAGAACTTAAGAGTTCAGATGAAACTATATTTATTGTTATTAATTTAAAATATTTAAATTTACATTTAACTACTGCATTTATTAGCATTTACATACATATTTTTATATTATTTAGAAACAAGTTACTGTTTGTTTTGATCGAAACAAATAAATATTAATAAGATCACGCAATAGGATGGTTTTTCTACAATAATAATTAATAACTTCCAATAATACAATTAGTGAAACGTGTTCGGTTAAATGGGGCTTAGATTAGAATATTTGTAAAATCGTCGAAAAATAATTTCATAATTCGGTTAAATTTTTCGACCATTTTGCGGTTATGATATTAATTAATGTTTATTTATTAATTAGACTGAGTTATAAACATATTGTTAATTTTATAATAAATGTTTATTTTATTTATTTTAAGAGCCGTTGATTAACGGTACAAATGTTTATTACATGTCCAGATTATTTAAATGTAAATGAATTTGAATATTAATATTATCAAGTTTACTTTAGTAAGTCATTGTTACTGTATCAAAGACTATTAAATTATTTAATACTATCGATGTTTATTTTATTTGATTTTTTGGGTAATTGTGAAATGCGTAAAGTAAGAAATGTCACTGTAACGGGTAAGAGCTGTATGAACTTGGCACCTCACTTAAAAATGACATAAATATACCATTAGTTGGTGCTACGTTTGTATATGTTTGTGCCGCTATTATTTTTGATTGTACCTCAAATTGAAAAAGGTTATAACGCTTTCAAGATACGATCCGCACCCCACTAGGACGTATCAAGAGTTTGTGTTAACATTGTTCGATTCCAATATATCTATAAATATCTGTACCGCTTGTTATATATTTTTTTTTTTATTGAAACTCGAAAAAGTTATTAAAACTCTATGATTTAAAAAAATCTAACATTTTTAGTTCACAACATAACGCAAGTCTGTAAAACAGTTTGAATATTCACAATACCGAAAATAGAAGAAACAAGAAACGAGAATATTAGAATTTGAAAAAATATCAGGAAACATCCTATAGACCTAATACGTACCGACGTATAATCGTTTAGAACTACAGGAAATACTTTGAATTATAAGAATATCTCAAAAGAAAAGGAAATAATCGCACACGAAACCTTTGTTAATTATTTTCTTAATTTTTAAATTATTAATTGATTAATAATTAACCCAACATTTTGCAAACCTGTCAACATAAAACTTCACAGAATCGTTTGTACTAATTAATTTAAAGACAGTATAAAGTAAATTAAAAAAAAAAAGAATTAACCGACTTCAATATCCATAAGGCACTAAAAATGGAAAGTGAACAGTTTACTAAATTAACCAAATTAAATAAAACATGAATATGTGCGCTACCTAGAGATGTATTGGAAGTCGGTGCCTTTGTACCTACATAGGTAGATGATATGATTTTCGGTTGGCACCGACTTCCAATATTCCATATTCATGTTTTATTTAATTTGGTTAATTTAGTAAACTATTTATTTTCCGCTTTGTAGTGCCTTATGTATATTGAAGTCGGTTAATTCTTTTTTGTTTTGAAAATTTTCTTTATTTTTCCATCTTCAGTGTACATAAATATATGATATTTTTATACTATTGGTGGCAAACGAACAAGCGGGTCACCTGATGGTAAGTGATCACCGCCGTCCATGGACACCTGCGACAGGAGAGGAGTCACATATGCGTTGCCGGCCCTTAAGAAAGGAGTAGACTAGTTTCTTGAAAGTTGTGTTACTTTGTCACGGATCCCATAACCAGAACCTAACAAAACTCTTATTAAACTACCCTTGAAGTACATCCTTTCCAATAAAAAATGAATCATCGAAATCGGTTGGCGTGATATTGAGTTATTCGTCTATTTGTCGTGTATATACGTAATGCAAATTTAACACTTATACGGTTTTGCACTGGATACCGTTGTCAGAATTGGACCAAATGGGACCATACGAGAAGCACCAGCTTTCAAATAAAAAAAAGAATCATCGAAATCGGTTCAACCAGTCCAAAGTTATGAGGTAACAAACATTAAAAAAAAATACAGACGAATTGAGAATCTCCTCCTACTTTTGAAGTCGGTTAAAAAAAAATTCCATGATCGTGAAAATATTGATGTAAGTATTTGGTGATATTCAATACACTTTAAATATAAAGCAACACAAACATATACAAATTAATTTATTTCACTTATTACATTTAATTATATTCTTTTACGAATTACATATTAAATAAACAGAAATTGTAAAGGAACACTTTTTAGATACCTAAATTGTACAAGGCACGAGTATTGAAATGAATAATGTCTATTTACTATGTCTTAATCAAACAAAATATATCGGCTATTAATATCAATAAGCTTTTAATATTTCATAATTGTGTTGGACCCACCGTTAACAATCGGGTCAATATTAGAGAAGTTATTTTATTGTATGAAGTATAGAATATGATTTGACTAACCAAATAAAATATTGTTGAAGATATTAAAATAAATAAAACTATGGGATTATGTTCTGAAATATTACGCTAGCTTGACACGATCAATCTTTGAGTCGTCAAAATCCATTAATGGTAGGTCTTGCGGATAAAATTGTTGTTAAACGAAGTCAATCCTTTTACTTGATCATTTCTCTTTTGTTTTGTTGTTAAGTATTTTTTGCCTAAGTACTTGGGATTAATTGTTGTATTAGATACTAATGGAAGCGGTAGTCAAACGCGTTGTTCTGACACAAATTTTAATAAGCCGGTAAAATAAAATCATTATTTTATTTGAAAATATACTAATGTACTGGAGGGCTGAGATTTAAGGATAATACATTTATTTTATGAGAAGTCAAAAAGATATTATGTTTTTATCATGAAATAAAAAAGTCTAGATCGAAGAAGAAATCAGTCAAGTTCCTTAGGGAGGAAAGAATTACGAACACGCGCCCACCAGAATTTCATACATAAATATTTAATAAACTAGCTTGTTATCGTTGCTTTTTTCGCGTTAAAATATAACCTATAAAGGTACTTCTGTTCTGTACTCTTGACAACGTGAATGTAAAATTTCATGGTGATGAGTAGTTAAGTCTTAAAAGCGTAACAATCGAACAGACTGACGTTAACATTTTAATATTAGTAAAGGGTTTAATAAAGATGACGTATACAAATATTCATAAATATTTTTATATTATTTTCATTTGCAGTAGCAAATATGTTTTATAGCTTTAATGCTGCATTGGACTGACAAGTTGCGAATACAATTCGTGGACTTGATTGCTAGTTCTTTGTTACACTATAAACTATACCCAATATATATGTATGTATATGCTGTTTAATTACAATAATACAAAGTATGCCTTTTCTTTATGTGTCATATTTGACTAAAACTGTATTGTTTTTTTATAAATATGGACGGCGTATTTGAAAAATATATTTAAAATTCGATACATAGAGTCTAAATAATAATAAAAGGTAAATAATACGTTGAGAAAACTCAAATCACTTCTGACAAGAATTCGACAATCATTTGAATGTTTACGAAGTTTTTAGTCTGTATTGGATAATATAATAGACATTATTGTTAAAATATCTAAACTAAATAATTATTTATTGTTCGTAACGGTAGTATTCAGGAGGCGGTTGCTGTGGCCTGGGCTGAGGCGCGACTTGGTGCTGTAGTGTCTGGGGTTTCGGTGTGGGAATCTTCACTACGATGTCGGTCGGTTGTCGCTGTACCTGTGGAGATATCAATATATGTTATTCATGCGATGCATAACCTATATAAATTTGAGCGCACCACTTCAAAATGGCAGCTCCTATTGAGTTAACTTTCTTGTGTTTTGCATATAATCGTGTTTGAAAAATCATAATGGAGTTAATCTATTGTTATCCAAGTTAACGATAAAGTATAACGTAAATAATGGTTTTTAGTCTTTTAGTATACAAAATTCAGGTAGGATCTCAGTTAATTTTCGTATAATATTCTGCAATGAAATTGTCTCTGAACAGCTCGATATTTTTGATTATTTACTGTTTACAGTATAGAGTAAACTCTTTATGACATCGTTGTAAGTAAATTCGTTGTAAAGAAAAACTTTTTATAACGTATAAATCAGGTCCAATTTATTTGTTCTCTATTCTCCGTATAAGGAAAACTTTTTATAAAAAAAAAAATGCCCGGTCTCTCGATATTCGTTATAAAGAGTTTACACTGCAATTCCAACTGATTTTTAAGCTTAATTTATTAAATAATTATAACATTATTAAAACTCACTTCAGCCTTGAATCCCTCTTTAGGATCGGCAGTGTAAGTAACGGTTCTGATGAATCCGTCGCTGTCAACGACTGAGTAAGAGCCTTTGATGACATTGCCTTCACGCTGTTCTTTCCTGTTCTGGTAGTTGGTGTACTGGTCATCGTTCACATCAAAACCGAACTGGTATGATGGGTTAGGCTGTTTAAAAGAAAAGAAATCTATTATTCATTTATTATAAAGAATACTATATTTTGTAAACAATATTGTTTGATAAGCTTTACTAAATTACTTCAGAATAGTAATTAAAAAAAAATCTTGTGATATGTCCATATTTAATCAAACTAGTAATGCATTTAATATAAAAAAATATCTCTTTGCACTTCTCCTTCATATAAACTTAAACTGTGTTAAATTTCAAGTTCATCCGTTCGCGCAATTCGCATAAAAAGGGGTACAAAGTGTTGGCTTCACGTATTAATATACAAGATTACGGGGTCGAATATTATGCTGAAAAATGCAGTGAATGCAAACAGCTTGAAGAAGCCATAGTATAATAGTATAGTTACGTTGATTACTTGATACGAGGATGTATTTTGTCTCCAAATACTTATAGGCCTGTTCGGATGACTGCAGTCAATAAAGCTTATCGTACTTCTATACATATAATAGAATGTAAATCTAACGGGTCTGTACTTTTTGATTTTCGTGAAAAAAAATGGTTGCTGATGTCTAGGAATAAGTAATGCAGTAGTACATTTCAAACATTTTTAGAAATATTCGTCTATCTGTCTGTATGAACACGCGTCACTGCTAAAGTACTGGGTTCAGAATAAAAGGTACAGAAGAAAATCATACAGCATATCTTCGAAAGTAATTTAGTATTGGTTTCATTAAAATCGGTCCACTCTATTAAAAGTTATTGTAATTTTAATCATAACTCAGCGTAAGTATGAGAGAAAATTAAGTAAGTACATGGACTTTATTAATGTATTCATTCAGATGACTTTATTAATTTATTTCTTTATATATTTATTAATCACTGTTTTTACACAAGGTTTAACGCGGACAAAGTCGCGGGCACAGCTGGTACCCTATAAGTTACTGAGTTACATTATTACATAACATCACGTGCGACTGTGATTAATTGCTAGCCCTACTAATTATAAAGATATCTCTAACAATATATAAAGTTAACGTTAATATAAAAATGGAAAAAATATATTCCAAATCGCTGCTCGAAAATATAAAGTCAATCTATAGACATAATAAGGATGTAAATTGAACAAGACTGTACTTTTTCGATTCTCAGGAAAAAAAATTTAGTAGGTGCCTAGAAATAAGTAATAGAATACATTTCAAATATTTTTAGAATTGTCTATTTGTTTGTATGACCACGCATTACTACTTCACAATAAAACCTCAGCAAGACAATCATAACGCATATCATCAGGAGTAATTAATCTTTGTTTCATTAAAATCCGTCCACTCTGTCAAAAGTTATTTTAATATGAATGACAACTGGAGTTGAGTACGAATTGGTTCGATTTAAAAAAATATTTCAGTGTTAAATAGTTGATTTATCGAAGAAGGCTATAGGTTATATATCATCACGCTAGGACCAATAGGAGCTGAGCACCAATGAAGGACGTTTCAAAATGGTTCTTTTTCTACTGAGAGCTTTCGCTGCATTAGCGTTATATAAAAATAACTATTCCACGCGAACGAAGACGCGGACAGAAGCTAGTACTAAATATAATCGACAGTGATAAGAATTATTATAGCCAATTTTGCATTGATAATTACAAATACAAATAGTTATGACAAAGTCTCAAGAAATTATACAAGATAAAATTCTGGAATTATAATTTCTAATGCAATAATTCTCGATAGCATAATTCCGCAAGTATTTTACATAATTGTGATAAGTATTTCCCTTTCATAACAATCGATTTATCAGCATTACGAATCGACGTAAGTAGACTTGTATATAGAGCGTCGAATCGAGTTTCCGAGTGAAAGTTGTTGGTTCAGTTCACGTTGATGTAGAGTAAATAATCTGATACGTTAGGCCGGCCTTAAATACTATCTCTGGTGTATTGGAATGACATGAATTACATTGCATAATTCTACAATTCCTAACTAGTACAAAAATATGTCTCCAACACATGTGTAAGAAGGTCAGATAACAAAAGAGCATTCGATATTTCTTGATCTGCAAAATAAAAAAAAGGGTATTCTCAGTTGTGTTAAGCATACCCCCTAAGAAAATAAGTTTTGGAATTAAGTAAGGTACATATTATACTATTTTGAAGCTGGCCTTCAAACTCTTAATGCAAATCCTTGGCAGTTGAATTTATAAACAGATCATATTTTAGTGCCTTGTGAACTGACTGCGCTATTGGCCTAGCGAGGCCTTAACAGCTTCACCGGATTTTCAAGGGTAACTCGTTTATTTATTGTTCTCTCTCGTACGTTGTATTTAAAACCAAATAGATTTAGTTTTAGTAAGAAAAATACGTAAATACTTACATCATAATCTTCCTTCTCACGCTGGGCTTGCTGTGGCTCTTCATACTGTTGTCTGTATTGCGGTTGGGCCTGATATTGTTGTTGCGGTTGAGCCTGATACTGTTGTTGCTGTTGGGGCTGAGCTTGGTATTGTTGCTGCTGTTGTTGGAATGGCGCTGCGCTTTGCGCTGAATAAGGCTGTTGGTTATATTGTAGTTGTTATAAATTTGAATTATGGATGAACGATCAGTACCAGCCTGTCTCTCCAAACAGAGCGTGCTCACGGCCACGCCCGCGTAACCACAGATCACGTCGCCATGGTCTGAGGGTAGATTTCGCTCCCGCACACCAGATTAAGCCACCCTCGGTAGTAGCTCAAGTCTAGGTTCGATCCCTCGGCAGGGAGCCCTTGAGTGCGTTACTTGTGCGATACATTGACACAAAAATCTACATTACTGCTACAACACTACACGATCACCCCCACACACTTGCACGCCTACACATACTACTTACACATGGAAGTGGAAGGCTTTTATTTTTTTCCCTTATCGAACTGAAAAAACTCTATTTTCCGAATAAAAATATATGGAGGGGTTGTTGAGGCGTGTATGCTTGATACAAATATGCGTCTCAACAACTCAAACATATATAGGTTAGCTAAGATAGGTCGCGAGTTTGCATGTAACAGGCAACAGCCAAGGCGTGGTGTGTCGTGCACCCTTGAGCTAGTTGCCCAAATAAAATCGACTGAGTGGCTTAAGCGCTCACCTTAGTAGTTCGGTGAAGCTGTTAAGACCTTGCTAGGTCAATAGCGTAGTCAGTTCGAAAAAAAATGAATTATGGAACATGGTTTAGATGTGTATAGTGCTATTACACTATGAAAGCTTAGTAGTAATATTTAAAAATAACTTTGGAGAATGTAAGTCTGAATTATATACAGTAGTAAATATAAAAGTAGAATGAATTATAAAATATGATTCGGTTATAATGTTGGTATAGTGATTATCAAGTATTATTAATTGTACATAGTTTAAACCTTATAATTCTAACTACTGTTTGGAAACTCTTTGGCATAAAAAATGGATTAAGATGCAGAAACAAGATTTCTGGTAATTATATTTTAAAGAGAATAAATGGCTTCAAAAGCATTCGAAGAAAACTCCTACTGTTACAAAGAATTCTCATTATAACGACATTCAGTGGGACTAACTATATAGTAGTATACAATTTTTACGTTTTATTGAGAAGAGACTTGTATTCAGTAATTGAATTCTTACTGGTTTTATTTTCTAAACTAGATCTTTATCTAGAGCTACTTACAAGGCGAGTAGGAGCGGGAACAGCACCAGGAATATGAGCAGGCCTGGGCAACACTTGGGCTTGAGGTCCTTGATCTGCCAAGTACTGTCGAAGAAGATGTGGTGGAACACCTTCAGGTTGCTGAGAAGAAAAACTATATGAAATATCTTCCCGTAAATACATGACTTATATATTTAATATTTTAAAATTCTTCAAAATATTTAAGATCTCGTTTACTGCATTTATTTATATTAGATTAAAAGGGAAGCTACTTTGTGATGATAAGTATATATAATCAGTAGCAGGCCCAGAGGACATTATCCCGCCCTGATAATTAAAAAAACTTGACAAATTATATATCTAAACCTTCCTCGTGAATCACTTTATTTACTGGTGAAAACCGCATGAAATTCGTTTAGTAGGTTTTGAGTTTATCGCGAACAGACAGACAGACGTGACCAATGACTGTTTTATAATATGTAGTGATAGTGATTTGAAGATTATAATTATCGATAAATGATTACTGTTTGAGTTTAAAAAGCGTTAGCATTACTTTTCCTTGTAGCCACTCAATTATTTACACACTTTTAAACAAATAACCTCAAAACTAATGATCAAAATGTTTTATTAAAATGTTCATTTCTTCGAAAAAAAAATCTAATGTAACAGAATGTAACGTTGATTAATTAGACAAGTTACATTATGTAGATCAACACGTGGTTATATAATAAAAAGCAACTAAGATTCATATGTGGGGTAATTAACTAGTTTACATAATATTTCTGGCTGCAGTTACTGCATTCATGTTTCGCAACATTAGGTATTATAATGCTGCACTCGTTATGAACAAAAAACGGTATTTCGCTCAGTTGACCATCAATTTATGAAATACTAGTTAGTTCGGCGAATGTTGTTCCGCCCTCATAACAAAAAAAACCTAGACAATTGTTATACCTACAGGTTTCTCGTGAATCACTATATCAACTAGTGAACCCCGAATGACGCCGTTTTGAAGTTTATGAGTTTATCGCAAACAGGCAGACAGACATATCGACAGAATTATTGACAACAGCCCTGAATAATAAAAATCAATACTATTTTTAATTCAATTATTTATTTAATGTACATTGTATAAATGCTTCTATTCAACAACTGGTATTCATTTTCGAAGGCCGAAACCTTTTGAGTTTGCCAATCTCAAATCTATTTTTATTAATATTATTGAAAAGGGCCTATAGTGTTTGAATTGGCTAGTTTCTTGTTTTTTTTTTTCGATGATTGTAACTTTAAAGTTTTCTTAAGGTTTAGACGCAAAAGTGATTTTGTTATCACCATGTAACATACAATGTAACACACCGTGTAACAAGCCATGTAGCACACCATGTTACATACACACTGTCGAGTACAAAGTAGAGGACATAGAATACCTTTCACTAAGAAAAAAATACTGTTCCCGAAAGATAGGTCTAATGTACATTACTGCGAGTGATACTACGGACAAAGGCTACTTTATTAAATTAACATTTCATACTCGTAAAAAGTACTTGTATTAGATCAATATCCGTTTTTAATGACAAGAAAATACTATGAACTTTAATACCTGCAGCCTTATACTAATATTATAAAACTGAAGAGTGTGTTGGCTTGAACGCGCTAATCTCAGAAACTACTAATCCGATTTGAAAATTTCTGTCAGTGCTAAATAGTTCATTTATCAGCGAAAGTTAAATGCTATATTGTTAGAGTGACCCAGTAGGAGTGGATCACCAATGAAGAATGTTTCAAAACCGTTTTTTATCTCCTTTTAAAAGATTCCGCTGCGTGTTAGCGTTAGCTTTTTTTTTTCGATATGACTACGCTATTGACCTAGCAAGGTCTTAACAGCTTCACCGGACTACTAAGGCGAGCGCTTAAGGCACTCAGCCGATTTTATTTTGGCAACCAGCTCAAGGGTGCACGGCACACCTCGGCTTGGCTGTTGCCTGTTGCATGCAAAATAGAGACCTATCTTAGCTAACCTAGCTAACTATTCATATATGTATAAGTTGTTGAAACGTATATGTGTACCAAGCATACACGCCTCAATAACTCCTCCATATATTGAGAGTTTTTCAGTTCGATAAGGGAAAAAAAAGTAAACCCTTCCACTTTCATGTGTAAGCGTGCACGTGTGTGGGGGTGATCGTGTAGTGTTGTAGCGGTGATGTATATTTGTGTGTCACCGTATCGCGCAAGCAATACACTCAAGGGCTCCGTACCGAGGGATCGAACTTAGGCTTGAGCCGCTGCCGTGGGAGGCCTAATCGGGTCTACCGTGGGAGGTCTAATCAGGTCTGCCGTGGGAGGCCTAATCGGGTCTGCCGTGGGAGGCCTAATCGGGTTACTTAGCGTTAGCCCTAAGTAACAACTCCACGCGGACAACGTCGTGGGCATAATGTTAACACTAATTATAATTTTTCATTTCAACTATCAGATTAAAAGATAAGAATCAAAGTAATTATGTTATTCGAATACCCTAATTTGTAAATGTTATGTATTTTGTCAACCGTTTAAAAGTATAATAGCCGTGAAGTCACTATTGGAGTTAGAGTGCCCATTATTTCGCAAAACGTTACAGATGTAAGCAAGAGCGTAATTACGTGAAGCAACCGAAGAACAATAGCTTCGACCTACACATGAATTTACCGGTCCATGAGTCAACACATGAAATGTCAATCTCTCTGTTACTTTGGTATTATGTAAAATTCGTCAAAATATTGTGAAAACTTTTTACGAGTGCAACACCGAGCTTTAGACTTTATTTAAATTAACTTAGTTTAAAATTTAAATTACTATTAATTACGCTATGGTATTATTTTGAATTATTTACCGCTAATTTCTCTCAAAAGTTTGTTAATGAGTTTGAGTAACAAATATAGTGTTATTTAAATTAGCTCAGTTTAAAAAAAATACTGAGCTATAATATTATTAGTATTAATTAAACACTATATCATATGTGAAGTATTTTCCTGCTAAATTGGTTAAAAAGGGTAACACAAAGTATAAGAAATCCTTTAGTGTATTTTTAAGAATATGTATTATCTTGGTACCTACATTTTTCTGTTAGTTAAAAACTCCACTGTTAATGTGATTTGCACACATTGTCGCTTAAAAAACATTAAATTGAACCAGACCTAATTCAGAAAGCCCCTGTCAGTTATAAATAACCCTACCCATATTAGAAATACGAATGAAAGTTTGTTTGTTACGTTTTCAGGCGTTAAATACTTAACCGATTATAATTAAATTTTACACAACGTTAGATTAACACTAGCGTAGTCGCGGGTGAAGCTAGTAATATAATAAATCATATTACGGTGGTAGGTATATTTTTACTGTTCTCATGATTTACTACAAGCCTAAGTAAAAATATGTCGCCAAGCGGCTATTGGTTAATAAATAATTTGTGCCTTGGTGTGCCTTGAAGAACCGCTTGCCTTTCTAGATTCAGTGTTGGCCACCGTCGACGATAATATTTATCAGTCAATGTTCAAACACTCTATTAAAGCACGATTAAAAACTTTAATGATCCGGGCTTTTCTTCTTAAAACTTTTTTTTTTTTATATAATTATAATACGACATTTCTTTGATAGTGTAATACATATTAAGTTAATAATTGTTATAACACCTATTATCATCTATCTATTATCATGTAACAAATATAGAAATGTTTTCAATGGTTCATTTTCTAAAGCATTTTTTTTTCGAAGAAGACACAAACGAGTGTAAATTTTATTTAAGAATTTCTATAGATTATTTTACCTCTCGGACCTAAACTCTACTAACCCTATATATATGTAGATATATACAGTAGACACTCTATAAGTTGAACTTAGAAAGAGATGCCAGTAAATTCGAGCTACAAAGTTTACTTATGACGCGGATTTTGTAAGAAAATATTCGACTTGTAGAAGTTAAGATACATTTATACTCAGTTTCATTACATTCTTGCCAAATTCTTATCGAATATTATATTTCTTCGAGATATGGAGATGTTTAATTTCAAATGATCAAGTAGGATGCAAAATCTAATATTGTTATTTTCGAAAAACAGTGTACCAATTTATTTTTCGAGTAGGGAAGTATGTACCGATATTGCTTTGATTTTTGATTGTTTCAACTCATACCGGAATGAATTTTCTAGTAAGATTTTGAAGCTTGAATGAAAAAGCGCTTTTTTTCTAGCTTGGTAGATTTTGAGGCTTGAAGAAAAATCGCTTTTTTTCTAGATTGGTAGATTTTAAGGCTTGAAGGAAAAAGCGTTCTTTTAGTTTGAGAGATTTTGAGGCTTGAAGGAAAAATCGCTTTTTTTTAGTTTGGGAAATTTAAAAGTCAAGGTTCTACTTTGAAATTTTCAAATTATCCTCATTCAAATTAAAGAGGTTCTACTGTGTAATGAAAATATAGTTTTTTGGAGGCTAAATCACATAAGCTAAATCACACAAACTACTAAAGGTATCAGTATTATTATTATTACCATTTTATACGAACTATATGTGTTCTAGGCTAGTAACTATATGTGGTTCTAGGCTTCTTATATATTGAATTCCATTGCGCCTTTGTGATTAAAAAAAAAGTTTACTTATTGTACAGGACAGTGGGAGAGTATCAGTTATTTTACAGTATCAGATCACTATTTAATAAGACAACTTACCGTGATAAAAAAATATGATCGAATTTCGACGACTAGTATTTATTAATACCTCGATACCGAGCTATAAAAAACATGAAAGCAGTTGGTAAGAAAAGTAAGTTCAGTTAATTAAATAAGAAAAATAAACAGTAGGCACATAATTAAGTGAAGGAAATACTAACGTGTTGATGTGTCTGATACTGAGGCACCGCTATGGGAACGGCAAAGGCACAGCCTAAAACAGCCAATACGATGCACTGGCTCAACATATTGCACACACTAAAAATGTAATTTAATAAATATATTTTTTCAAATTAACCGCAACACACTCGCGTCCGCAATTACGTATCGACCGTGCGTGTTACTCACTCACTTTATATAGAGGCACCCCTTCTAGTGTTTAACTACGGCGGGCGAACTGCTTAATAATATTCATATGCGCGTTGAAAATAAAGTTAATGTGTTTTTCGTTTTCGCTTAGCTTTTATTTAATTTTCCTGAAATAGAGTATACATTCGATTAGAGCATCTACAGGAAATAAGTGGAATTTACAGTTAGTTAAAAAGAATTCAGTACATCAAATACTGTTTTCAATATTTTATGTGTAGCATATAGGCAAGCATTTCACTCAATTTTCAGTGATCATTGCGATCATTATGCGTTGATAATCAGCCTAAAGATGACCAGAAGTGTAACAGAGGTTAACAAATAATGAGTTTGCACTATGGACTGTGTGGGAATAGCTATTGTGAGTACATTGAACACTAGAGGACTGTATTGAAACAACTGGAATACCAATACATGTTGGCATCAAAGCCTTTTAAGCAGCAGTGGTAATACTGCTTCTTTTTGGCGGAGCTGTGCAAAGTAAGTGAAATGGTGTTTCACAGACAAATTTTGCACAGAAAGTAAGTAAAATTTGTTGCTATTCTAATAATTAATACATTAATTGTGTAACAAAGAAAGCTTTATTACGCCGCGTTTACTTTGCAAACAATTTAGATCCATTTTCTTCCTTTCAAATGACCGTCTCATTACAAATTTCACAAGACCAAAGCAACAGCAGATATGGTTAAATATCGGGTTTATAATGGTGAATTATGTATAAATTATATGTAAGTTTTAATGGACAAATGACAGAGCTATTTTTGTGCGAAATCTTGCTCCTAATAAGTGGACATAAAACTACGAGTTAAGGCTTAGAAAAAAGTTCGCAATTTAGTTTAAATTCACTAACTAGTGAACAGATTTTCATGCGGCTTTCAGCAGTAGATAGAGTGATTCGTGAGGACGAGGACAACGTCCTCCGTGCCTGCTAGTTTATTCATAAAGGAATTAACAGACATCGATCATAAAGGACTAAAGAAAAAGGCGTTATGAAACAATACAGTGTCAGCCTCTTCGTATACGTTGGTTTAATGAATTTAATTTAAATCGACAATATGCCAAGGTAGCGTTAAGTCTTCGTCCGATCTATCCATCGGGAAGTTCTGCTTACCTAATAAGGAAAGCGGAATCTCACAACTGTTATGTGTGGAAGGTTTGAAGATGTGCATCACTTGATTATGTTCCAAGAACAGCATCGAAAGAGAGTCGTTGATGATAGTATAAGTGACAGTTTTTTTATGTCATAGGAGGCAGATGCACATGCGGGTCTGATGTTAAGTGATCACCGTCGTTCATAGACACTAGCAATACCAGGGAAGTCACAGGGCATTCCCAGCCCGTCTTGGTTGTGAGGAGAGGTGGGCCTCCCAAACTTTCACACAAAACGCAAAGATGCAAGCACTGTTACTTCACGTCAGTTTTCTGTGAGAGGGTGGTACTATTTCGGGCGAGCCAACACATTCATGATGAAACCAGTAATAGCTTGAGCGTGGTTCTACGACCACCTAAAACATGCCAGAACATGGGTATTTGTCTTAGTGTTTTGGCAGAAATTAGTTTGGGTAAATCTAAGTTTTTTTTTTTCTCGCACTGACTACGCTATTGACCTAGCAAGGTCTTAACAGCTTCACCGGACTACTAAATCTAAGATATTGTATGACTTGGTAATGATACCTCATCAGCGACTCTCCGTATGGACCTAGAAAGAATGGAGAACAAATAAAAAAATTATACAAGAAGATAAGTAGATTACATGAAACAATTGATATTTTCTTTATTCTTTAGCTAACATTGTTATAAAACAAAAAACGTTTTTTGCCGCAAACGTGTCAGTGAACGTTTGAAATGAAGTCTGTTACTTTTTCATTACAATTTGAATTGTGACAAGCGTCGATAATTAAATATCACATTAATTCATTTCTGTACTTAGAGTCATTGTATTTTGCACGTTTGGCCTTGACAACTATTTGCCAATGCACTCCCAGCTGAGTGAACTATCGACGCATTCACTCTTGAGTAGGGTTGTCACCTTTATATTTGAAGAGATAAATTGTATCGGTTCTTAACGGTGCCATAAAAGTACGTCGTATTAAAAATAATTATAATTTGCTTTAAATTACGAACATCTTTTACATATTTGCCGTTGCTATAATAAACTATATCTATATATAACTATATCGTCTGAAGTTCTGTACATAGAAGTGATGATGGCTTAATGGTGCTCCATGCTACCCATGATACTTCCGGAAGATCGATCTTCATAAGGATTTGCATTTTCCGTTAATTTGGGCGCACGTAAAGTCTCTGACGATTAGCTATTCCTAAAATAATCCTAATCCGTTAGTGATTTCCGTCGCGAATTACTCGACTATACCGAATACCTCGCATTATCAAAGACGTGATGTCTTCACCGATCCTTGCAATAAAATAACGGCAGCGAACGATCCCTTTGCCTCATCTATACTAATATTATAAAGAGGTAAAGTTTGTGAGTTTGTGACGTGGTGATGTTGTAGGGCGTATTGATTTTTTTTCAATATTTTATAACTCATTTATCGAGGATGGTTATAGGCCACATCGTCACACTAATAATAATAGGAGTGGAGTACCAATGAAGAATATTTAAAAATCGGGTTTTTTCCCTCCAAACTAACTATTCCACGTGAACGAAGTCGCGGGCAGAGGCTAATATGATATATCAATACTGGAAATGATTAATATTTCCCATAAATTATAAACTTACGGATGACAACCCTACACTTGAGGCGTGTCCTTATATCATTAGGTACTTTCAACAAAACAGGATTAGATGTAATTAAAATTGAATTACTAAATAACCAATAATCATTAGCACTCGGCGAGTTCATTTGGTTTTTTTTCTTTATTGACGGTAATAAATAATAAATATTGGTAATTTATAACTAGACACGTTAGTTTAGAAGTGTGATTAGCCACCGGTATGTGGAATAAAAAGATAGGTTTATTTACTATAGTATAAAGCCGTATAAATATAAAGGGGTGCTGGTCGTTTATTGTGGTCGTGGTGGTTTGATCGGCATAATATCAATCCGTAGTCAGCAAGTTCGAACTCTTGCATGTAACCTGAGAAATGTTCTTGTAGTACTACTGTATGTGGGAAAATAGAACTATATTTCTTGGAGTTTGAAATCACCGAATACGCTATGGCCTGGCATGGTAAGCTCGTAGCTCAGGGAAAAGGACTATGGTCCTACAGTCTCTTACAGGCTGATGATGATGAATATATTTATTTTATTTACATAGATTTTAAACTGAGCATAGATATATTAGCTCAACGCCTGAATTATAAACACATATATATATAT
>JACEII010000026.1:1213509-1274619 GCA_014332785.1 Antheraea mylitta | reverse complement strand
TTGACAAAAATCGGAATGTGACACGTCTAAGGGTGCAACTATAACGGGCGCGTCAAACCGGATGTATGACGCACGCGACTAAACTGACTAAAACGTTTACATTTCTTGTAAATCGAATATATCATTTAAACAATTGTAATATTCCTTTTATGTATAAATACCATATGTATGGAATTCAAATTAAAATTATTTTACGCAATTCGAGTTTTACTATCAAACTCTCCAAGTCAGTCCGGGCTTCTACATAAGCTAGCTGACACTCACGACTTCGTCTGCGCTATTTATTATCTTGATATTATTTTTTATGTTCACAAGAATAAAACATATTTTCTACTGTACTGTGCTAATAATACTCTCATTTTCTTAAAACTTTATACGAAATGAGGATAACGTGATAATTTTATTTAGAAAAGCACCAAGAACTAAACTAGTAAAATTAATTAACATTTTTCGAGTAACCATAGTATAGGAGTTTTACACAACACAACTACAGATCTCTATCATCATCATCAGCCTGTAAGAGACCCACTGCAGGGCCATAGGTCTCTTCCCGAAGGAAGGTACGAGCGTAATCACCACGCCAGCCCACGGCGTATTAGCGATTTCAAACTCACAAGAAGAAAAGAGAAATTCACAGTTCTATATTTTTCCCACATACAGTAGTACTACAAGAACATTTCTCAGATTCAGGTTTCCTCGCAATGTTTTCCTTCACCGTCAGCCGATAGTGTTACCAATTTAAATTAGTAAATGTACACGAATTCCAAAAAATTCGTTGGTACATGTCGGGGTTCGAACCTGCGGACATTGAAGTATTATTCCACCGGTTAAACCACTAGGCCACCACGACAGATCTCCATCATTTTATATAAACTAGTGGGCGCGCAGTGGTCGACATTCGACCATAGTTAATTGATTTTTTAAAGTTTTTTTTTTTTAAGTTTTTTTTGTCAAAGGGTATATATACTTTTATAATCAAAGGTTTTCATCATGGCTACTCAGTTATTTGCCATTTGCCATGATCTTTATTATATAATCATTAAAAAAAATCTATGTGTAAATGAAAATTGAAATCATTTATAAATAGGAAACAAAAACCACGTGGTAAAGCTCAAATTTTAACCAAACATAACTTTACGAAAATTTATCGCAACCCATGACACAATTTTAAATTAATTTTACACGACACCATGGGGTGGTATTTCTGGGTGATATTGAATTAAATGTAATCTGTTTATTATAAGTAATAGTGACATTATAGTGATAGCCCAGTATCATCGTTTGGAAAAGTAATGGATGCACAATACAATCAGACAGTGAATCCAAGACAAAGACGTTTTTAATACTACCATTAGCTTTTGAAAATAAATTATTTTTTGTTGCTACATGAGGTTGAATTGCAACACTGTACCCGCGGAGATCTAAGTCATGGATTACTTTTATGAATAAAATTCTTATTTTTATTATACAAAGTGTTATTTGGCTCATTTTTTTATTAATTCATTATTTGAAGTGAGTTCACCATTAAAAATAATAAACATTACAATAATAGTTATATTTTATAATATCATTGTTGAATGTAGGATGAAAAATGGCAATTAGAACGTAAGAGTTAAAAAATATAAATAGTCGAGCATAGCAACCTCCTTCCTTCACAACCTTTGTTGAAATTCGTATTTACTGACGGCTGTCAAAATGTTTTTTTTTTATTTACATGTGTGTATATGTTGTGTAAAATTCGAGTAGTAGTGTGAGTAGTTCATATTTTAATTAATTTAATGTACTTCTAATGCATTGTATGTAGAATAAACAGGTTTCTGCACTTCTCCGCCATATAATCTTTGACAAATTTCAAGTTCACCCGTTGACAGGAAGTAGGTTAAAAAGGGGTACAATTGTTTTGCTTCACGTATTAGTTTATATAAATAGATAAAAAATAAAGTGAATAATAATCTATGTACAAATAGTTATAAAGTGATTCGATATTGTCATTCAATTATATTTGACATAAAAATTGAATATTTGCTTACAAAATCATAGTTGAAACATATTAATAGCGTAACAGTTTTAACCTTTTTAAAACTTTATTGTTTTCTCAATACAGTCCCTTGTCTCGTCGTAATTGCGACATTTTTTGTCAATAGTAAAATTGATTGGTTTGCATGTAAAGCTACGTCGATAAGTAAAGAGGGTATGTATTACGTCGATAAGTAAGGCGGTATGGATAAATCGGTCTAGCTAGATTTCATTCACGAAAACTTTTCATCTGAGTTTTCAGGAAATGAAAAGATATAGCTAGAATACAAAGGAAAATTTTGCCGTCGCTATAAAAACAAAAATAGCTCAGATGGAAATCGGCTGCTTCAAAAATCCGTCTAACCCTAGTTCGAATCCGAGTGGACAGCAAAAAAGATATCTTTTTTTTGTGAAAAAATGCTAACTTTGCGAGGCAAACCCAACAGTTTATTTTAGTTTAAAAATGTTTTTTAAAGAACCGAGCTAGGCTCAATCGTCCATGTACTATATTATAATACACCGCCATAAACAAAGTATTATGATTAATTCTAATCTCACTACCGCAAAATGTCAATTACATAATATAAATAACAATAATTTAAATGTATCGACCTCAGAAACTTTAACTTCAATTGAATTTGATACGGTTTAAGATATAATATCTATTTGGTACATCTGGTGTTACGAGATGTGAATTAAGCTGTGGATACTTAAAATAGAATATAACAAAGCAAATATTTTCTATTAAAAATTCAAATCACGAGATGTATTGTTACTGGAATCAACATAGGAATATGTAATATTGTTACAAACTCGCGAAAGTTAGAAAGTTTGTTTAGAACTTATTTATTCATAATTTTCTTGTTTAATATAAGCCCTAAAAATCAGCGACTTTTGGTACGGTTTAGAAGGACTTTTCCACAAGGAAAAATTTTCTGAAGTATATTTTACACAGGTGTATTTTTCCTTTTTATGATGTACTAGCATATGCGTCCTGTTTGCAAGTTAAATCAAGGTCTACAATAGATTGTGCGTACCTGATGGATATCTACTGACTTAGGGTGTATTACAAAAAAAAAAAAAATTTTGGACGTCCAGAAAATATTCCACGCGATACCGAAAAAATGACTATTAAAAAGGCGCTTCTTAATTTCTTAAATCCAATAATATCGAACTTCAACTCTTGGTAATGTGTTGTGGTATTTCTATAATAGTAACTTAATTAACGTTTTAATAAAGCACTTCAACTTTAGTCTTAAATGTGTAGCAACAGAATATTTCTTAATTTTTTTCGCTTTCCTTTTTTAATTATTGTTATGGGAATGTTCATCAATTGGTGAATACCACCACCAGATTCAAGTAAATAATTGTATTAAAAATACATTTAGCAAGAATGTAAACGTAACGTGTCTGAACCTACTGTTACGATTTTCGTGAAAAAAATTGTTGTAGGTGTCTAGGAATAAGTAATAAATAAAGTACATTTCAATCATTTCTAGAAATGGCTGTCTGTCTGTATGAACACACATCACTGCTAAAGTGCAGCATTCATGATAAAAAATCATAAAACATATCTTTGGGTAACCTAAGTAAACGTCTATTAAAAGTTATTGTAATTTGAATGAGGCCGCGACTTAAGTACGAGAGAAAAGTAGATAGTAATTAGACTTAATACATTCCGATTATGAAGACTATTTCAGATTTTATTAGCCATTATTTTGAACATCAGGTACCACGTGGACGAAGTCGCGGTCACAACTAGTAAACAATAAAATTGGATAAGGATAAATAACCACATTTGTTAAAATAACATCACAGATAAGCAAATAGTTTTTAATAATACGATAACAATGCATAATATTGCAGTGGCGTTTACATAAATCTAGGTCATTAACCACGTAACTAAGTAAATCTGGTTGAAAATATTTTTGTAGTAACTCGTTCAGTTACATACGCGTTACATATCGAAAGACGGCCGGACACTGCAGGCGAGTTTTTGTCACATGTCACCGGTAACTAGTTCTGTGATCGTAAATCTACCAGTAATATGTGGGCTACGAGGTGAACCTTTCTAAATTGCAATATTTATTTGTCGAATAATGTAAGCGAATTAATTATCTCTGATAAAGCAAATATGAAAACATGTGTTTGATTCTGACCTATTGCAAATTGGACAGGTGTAAATTGCTTCACAGTAAGTGAGTATTTATTATTATTATTCGTCCAATGGTCGAATTTCGATTATAATAAAGATTATTGACGTAAGAGGTATGAAGTATGATGAATAGAGACTTTTTTTGATAGAAGAAGGCGTTACTTTGCGGTCATCCATCATGAAATATTATAGTGGACGCAATTTTGCACTTCCGACTGGAATTGATTGACCACTTAATGTAGTTAGACGTAGGAGTGGTCAATCAATTGCAGGTGAAAGTGCAAAGTAGCGTCCACTATAATATTGAACAGAGACTTATAAACAAATAATTATATAAATAAAAAATAATAAACAGAATCGCTTAAGAAATAAAAGAGATAGACGATCATTAACGGTTTTTCGTCTTTTTAAAAAGATACTTTATAGGATTTAGCCTTCGACCACAACCTTACCTGATGTTAAATAATGACGTGATCTAATATAGTAAACAAGCCAAACCTAGAGGGGACTGTCTTTTAAGTACAGATGCCGGAACACACCCATCGGTGCTTGGCAACAGATTTTCAACTTTAGAGTTGTAGCTATGCAGGGGGATTTAGAAAAAACCCTACCACCATGCTATGGTTTCATCAGGATGTTTTCCTTCACCGAAATTTCCTATTCAGTTGCAACGACTCGAATCTACATCCATCGACGCTTTGTCCTTATACGCTTTTAACTAAGCAATAACAAAAGAGATAGAATAGGTTTCCTTTTTTTTTCTTCAAGGGGATATCCCTAACAGATATCCATTCCGCCGGTCAGCAGAGGATGGATATGCCCGAGTCGCACGAAATAAAACCCCATGGTACCTTTTTGCACATTTTGGCTGGGGGAACAGGGACGGTCTAATCGACACTACGTCTGCTCCTCTGACAGGTGTTGTCCTCTCCTAAGGGGACCCAAATTCGGCCTGAGGGGTCAAGATAGTCCTCAAGGGGAGTGGGAATTAGACCGCCCCTGACGAACCGTGAGAGTCGCATCGGCACAATGCAACTTCAACACATGGGCCTGTGCATTTTAACTGGTCAGGGCGACGAACATGCTCGTATATATAGAATAGTTTACCTAGGTTACACTGTATTCTTCTCTCCTAATACGGTAAAGCATTAATGACGGAATTTAACAAAATATACTGCAATCGATAAAAGATATAGTATACATGAAGTTAAAATTATAAAGTAAAAGACAGCCTATGATTAGTACCGTGTAGTAGAACACACAGAGACTACCTACAGGGGTATGAAGTTCCGAGAATCATCTATTTACAAGTAAATAGGTACAAAATGTAAAAATTTTATTCTCACAAAAGGCAAGAAAGTATTTCAAGATAAACTAATAAAAACTGAAACAGTTTTAAATTAAAATAATATCAAAAGAGACGTCAACGGGACACACGTAATGCGTGTTGCAACTGTTTTACTCAAGAGAGAGGCGTATTTAAGGTTCACTGGAGCGGACCACACCTCGGTTATAAAACGATTATATGATCACAATACATAATCAGAAAGATTCATTGCTCTGTCAATAATCTCATGGATTACTTTAGAGTAATGCTATAATAACTACAAAGCTTTATATCAAGAGGCATATCTATTGCATATTATTTTCTGAAGAGATAATTTCCAGAGGATGAAAGTATTGAGATTTCATAGTCTCATAATAATTTATCATTCTAAGTCTAAGGATCGATTTATAGAGTTGACTTAAGTATAACAGTAATTGATTTTTCTTGACAAAACTATTTCTATGATTACCTGTGTGCCTTTTGCTGGGCTTATTAATTGTAAATATATATTTGGAACAAATCAAATTAAAACTTTAAATAGGTTTAACCAAGAAAGAGTAAATGTTAAGTATAATATGAAAGCTAATTGTCTCATTATTGAGGATGAGAAGAATCTTAGGAATTTGAAAATAAATACTCGGAATGTGGGCTTGCAACTAAAAACAATAATAATGCCAAAATTAATTACAGTAGCAAATTTATGAGACGATAATTACTGTGTTGCCCTTGTTTTGGTTTAACCTAAATATTAAAATTGCTGCAATGTCGTTAAATGAGAATTCCGATTAGGACTTAACATAACTTAAGTATTTAGTACACGTTTTGCAAATAATTATTCCCATATAGCTATCTACTAAACTCGGAAGTGAACGCAATTCACTCACGATAACAAATAAATAAAGTTGTCGGAAAGCCAGGACATTCTAATTTCTCGGTGGGCCAGTTCGATTTTGTATGCAGACCATATTGACTGCAGTTGAAAAGTAATTTTGTATTTTGACCGCGAAGGCCGATACTTCGTTTCAACGTTTTATGGTAAATTTCCGTTCTTTGTGATTTAAATCAATATGAGTTTGTCAGCTTATTATATTTGCAACTTTAATTAACACTTCTAGAACATTAAAACGATTGGCATATAATTAATTATACTATGATTATTTTTACAATACTTGAGTATATAAGACACCTTAACTTTATGAAAGTAATTTACGAAGCGTCTAGGTTGTGTGGAATAGGAAGTATGCTATGACCCGTCTTATATTTTTTTTCATGAATGAAATGTCGTAAGATTGATCAGACCTAAGAAAATAATGGCAAAGATGCGAATATTAAGATGAATATTTAGTGTAGCCAGAATGGATAAGAGAAGTTGATAGAGTCAGTGACAAAGAAGTTGATAAGTATTAAGTTAGCATGGTACAGACCTATTACGAGAAGAGATAGATTAATAAATAACTGCCCCCCTTGCAGAGGGTACAGCGATGGATAGTCATGTAACAAGAAAAGTTTTGAACATGAAAGTGGACTGATGTAGAAATAGAGAAAGACCAAAAAAGGTGTAAATGGATTGTGTGAAAATCGATATGTGCATAAAAAGTGTAAATGCTTTACATCTGACAGGGGAAGGTGTTGTATTGACCCTACTTAGGTCGAATAAGTAGTTGTCCGGTGAATCTGTTAAAACCTTGCTGGGTCAATAGCGTAGACAGAACGAAAAAAATAAAAAGATAAGAAGATGATGATGAAGAACAAAACAATACAGAATAAATAAAACAATGAGATTTAAAACTTAACAATCTAATTTAAAAGTAATACGATTAGATCTACAAGTATAACTAAATAAATTACATAAAAGTAGTATTGGAAACAGGCGAATGCGTTACGAAGAATATTTATCTCCAACATGGTGTCTAACCCCCCATTTGTAATTAGCATTCTTGTCAGTCTTCACAAATGTATGCACCGGTCCGGTTATTCCGCCCGAGCCACGATGGTCTGAATCGTGTCCGTAATCATCATGCCCTCGCTTGGGACGCTGCCAGGGCTGTTCTTCATGTTCAGGTGCTGGTTCTACTGCAATTTTAGATTACATTTCTTTAAACTGTTTATTGTAACCTAACTTTTGCATCTTCGTTTGCAAGAATGCAAACTCATTTTCGGAGACAGTATTTTCTTTCTAAATTACAGGTACTCTATTCCCTTTTTTGTACTGGTGACAAAGAGCGCTTGAGTAGTTAAATTATGAAAGTGTTACAAACTTATATTTATTGGCAAACAAAGAACCATATATCATTGCGCTTTTACATATTGGCTAAGCAGTAATAATAAGATATGACAGTGATAACTTAATATCAGAAAAAGTTTATAGTGGATATTTAGTAATGATGCTTATAAAAAAATGTTAGCCTGCAATAAATCCAGATAAAACATATAGTCGCAGATAGACATTAGAACCCTATGTCACTGATATCTTCTTATTCGTAGAAGATCAAATTAATAAATCTATATATTAATATGTGAAGCAAAATCTTTGTACCTCTTTTTAACCTATTTCCAGTGAACGGGTGAACTAGAAATTTGGCATAGTTAAAGTTTATATGGCGGAGAAGTGCAGAAAGCTGTTTATTTTATATAAAATGCATTAGAAGTACATTAAATTAATTAAAATATGCACTACTCACACTACTGTTTGAATTTTACACAACATATACACATATGTAAATAAAAAAGAAATTTTGACAGCCGTCAATAATTACGAACTTCAAAAAAGGTTGTGAAGGAGGTTGCTATGCTCGACTGTATGTATTTTATAACTCTTACGTTACAATTATCATCTTTCATCCTACATTTAACAATGATATTATTAAATATAACTATTATTGTAATGTTTATTATTTTTTATGGTGAACTCACTTCAAACGATGATTTAATAAAAAAATTAGCCAAATAATACTTTGTATAACCTCCTCCTTTTTCGAAGTCGGTTAATAATCAAAATAAGGATTTTGTTCATAAAAATAATCCATGGCTTAGACCTCCGCGGTTACAATGTTGCAATTCAACCTCATGTAGGAACAAAAAAGAATATATTTTCAATAGCTTATGGTAGTATTAAAAACATCTTTGTCTTGGATTCACCATTTGATTGTATTGTGAATCCATTACTTTTCCAAACGATGATACTGGGCATATCACTATTTCTCATAATTAACAGACTACATTTAATTCAATATCACCCAGAAATACCACCCACCCATGGTGTCTTGTAAAATTAATTGAAAATTGTGTCATGGGTTGCAATAAATTTCTTTATTTTCGTAAAGTTCTGTTTGCTTAAAATTTGATAGCTTTACCAAGTGATTTTTGTTTCAAATATATAATTAATTTCAATTTTCATTTACACAGATTTTTTTGTTATGTTTACATAATTAAAGATCATGGCAAATGGCAAATAACTGAGTATCCATGATGAAAACCTTTGATTATAGAAGTATGACAAAAAAAACCCTAATAAAGATAAAACTTTAAAAAATCAATTAACTATGGTCGAATGTCGATCACCGAGCGCCCACTAGTTTCAATAATTTAACTATTGTCATTACTTAATACGATGGATACAAATTGATTGAATTTTAGTTTTAATTCTGGGTATAATTATAGGTAAACATAGGTAGTTATATTGTATAGATTTTAAACGTGCAGGTACTGTTGTTGTGTCGAATAACAAACATAAATATCATTTTATAAAAAAGTCATTGTTACCGGTTAATTTAAACACGTATGTTAACTTGATTGAACAAATGATGGAATTGAGGTTTTATTATATTCTTTTATGTCATAAAGATAAACAAGGGGGGGGGGGGGGTAATACAAGAGACAATTTTAAATTATAAAAGAAAGTTATCTATAATATCTATAAATGCTTACTTGGTTGACGGTATTGCCGAGGTGGTGCAGCGAATCTGGTGACCCGTAGTGCAGCTGTCGGTACTGGATAAAAAGGTAACGACCACGCAGAAACAGCCAGTACACTGCATGCGAGAATACACTAAAAAGAGGACGTAAACTTATTAAAAAGGAAAATTTATGTAATTTATTATTACACTCAAAATATTTGGCTATGTTGTTTTGAGCTGTGGCGGTTGAGTTTAGTAGAAAAAGTATATTTAAAACTTAAGTTAATGTATAATTTAAGTAAAGTAATGATTTATATAAAACTTATTATGTATTATAAATAAAAGACTGATTTTTTAAATAAGATTTTGATGATAGAATTTTTTTTTGTGTGTGCGCATTTAAAAAAAAACTTGCGACCTGGTTTTTCAGCCTTTTTGTTGCAAAGTGAAGTAGAAGCGTTTATTAAATGTGTTCAATATCTATTGAGCCGTTATGTAAACGTAATTTTTAAGCCATACCGTTACTTCAAGATTATATTATTAAATATTGAAATTTAGTATTAACTTTTTAGGAAGCTGTTTCTGGAACTAGCTTTTCATTTCTAATAATCATTTTATTGATATACAGGTATAAGTTGGTTATGAGTTATATTTTTATATTAATTTGCTGTATATTGCTTAATATTGAACTTAATATTATGGAGCAATAAAAATCTTTTAAAATTAGAGGTATATACACCGTGAATGTTCAAAGAGTGACATCCTTTAATCGTGTGATAATAATTCATGGTTACATTTAATATATAACATAATAATAAGTAAACAAATACTAATAAACAACAAAGATAACTTAAGTCAAGGTTTGTTCTAAGACTCTCAAAAGTATGAGTAAAAAATATAATATACTCAGGTTGAATGATCGGTGATAACACTTGCGAACGGCGTCCCGGAGTTTATAACATTCAATAATAAAACGGACAATAAACCCTTTTGTTTTTTCAAACATCGAAAAAATATCTTTTGTTAGTTGGTTGGTTTCACTTTCACTTCACTTATACTACACTCGACGGTCATGGACACTGTGCTTTAACATAAAGGGGTAGAAGATTGACTATAATTTTTGTATTTTCTAGATAATTAGTTCAAAATGAAACATCTATTTCTTTAATTGATTTAGAACCAGTACCATGTGCTGAGTATCCTGTAAAAGTATTGCTAACGAATAACCAGTCACCCAGTATAGCACTTTATTTTCCTAGTGGCTTCGTTCACATTAATGTGGATAGAATCGATTGGTTATATTTTTAATTTATCTATTACAAAGAGAAATATTTTCTCCTTATAAGACAAAAATATATAGACAAAGAAACTTAAACACTACATAACTGTGGAATTAAACAGAACTACTGTTAAATATACATGTTTAATGTGTTTTCGTAGTTACATTGTAAACTTTACCAACAATAATGGCAACTACTTGTTTATTGTATCATCGTTCGCTTACATTCGTGATTTTAATTATGAATAATCGCTTCTGATTAATTAATTGTAATAACAACAAAGCATTACGAAGGAATTAGAAAGGTGGTACGTTATAAGATTTACTAATCTACTTTGTTCTCGAATAGGTACAAGTTTATTAATAACTTGCTGATGCCCGCGACTTCATCTGCGTTATTTATTTATTATCTTTGTGTTTTTTCTTAAAAATATATTTTTTGTGCAAAGAGAAAAACTGTAAGAAAACAGAATAGAGCTTTTAAAAAATTAGTGCGTGTAACCGTCACACAATACTGAAGTAAAACTAGTTATTTAAGTTCCGAAATAGCTGCTAGTGGAACTACAGATAATGAAGCTTTGATTTAATCTGTAACTTACTCACATTGAAGTCATATGGCAGCACGGTCACGCGCCCATATATACATAATTAATTAATTTGAATGATTTTATTATTATTCAAATTAAAAAATAGTATTAATCTTTTTTCAAAAAATTTGTTTATAACCTATTTATTGACAAAATCGAAAATATTTAAAAACCGGATGGTACAGAAACGTGACGCCATATTGCCGTAACGGACTTCCATTTAAATGTCATCCAGTTAATTCCTGTAAGTTGCGACTAAAGAAGTTTTATTTCAAAATTGTGTTTCTACAAACTTTAATCAGTTCATACTGAATAATTCACCGTGTTATTATGAAGTGTACTCTTAAATTCTTATGGCGCAGAAGGGAAACATTTTTGTTACGCGTTATGCCTTAAACGTAAGGTACTCGTAGATATGTATTATACGTATACGATACGATACGATATGTATATACGTATTATTTGTATAAGTGTGCATTATTGTTTGTCAGTGTTTAATAATTTACAAAAATGAGTAGATATATGGTTAAGTATTTATACTACAGGACTTCAAATTGTATATAGTTTATGAGAATTTTTATTCATTTATATATAAATAGGCGTTTATTATGTAAGCGTGTGCAGTCCGGTGAAGCTGTTAAGACCTTACTAGGTGAATAGCGTAGTCAGATCGAGAAAAAAGAAGATATATTTTATGATTTTCCTTTTGCAGTTTTATTGTGAACCCACTACTTTAACAGCGATGTGTGTTCATACAAACAGACAGACAGGCATACATTTCTAAAAATGGTTGCTAATTCCTAGACACTTGCAACGATTTTTTTTTTGAAAATTGTAAAATTACAGACACGTTAGATTTACATTTTTATTATGTGTATAGACAGACTCTTCTTCCTAGCGATTTCCCCGCTTGTTGCCAGGGTCTGCTTTCCTGCTTAGCTTTCTCCACCTTGCCCGGGCTTCGGCATCCTGTTGTGTGAGGTTGTTCTCCTTAATGTCCGCCTTACCCCGTCCAGCCAGCGTTTTTTGGGCCTTGTACGGTGATGTTGAGACATCTATTTCCAACGATGTCTGGAGGCCTGCGACTTATGTGGCCGTACCAGCGTAGACGACTCTCCTGCAGCTTGTCGGCAATGTCACGGACTCCAAGGCTACCACGGATGTGTTTGTTGCAAAAGCGATCTAATCGCGTTACGCCACACATCCATCGCAGCATTTTCATCTCGGTGACAAGTAGCTGCTGGACATGTCGGCCTAGGACCGGCCACGTTTCGCTGCCGTATAACAAGACCGGTCGGATGATGCACATGTACATCAGGCCTTTTAATTTCACCGGCATTCTCTGATCACATAAAATTCCGGTGAGTTCTCGCCATTTCGCCCAGGCGGCGCCTTTTCGGTATTGGATGTCGTGATCGATTGAACCGGATTCGTGTATCACGGACCCTAGGTATTTGAAGCTACTGGTATTCTCGACGCTTTCGATACCAATTTTTAAGGGTTCGGTGTCCGTATATATAGACAGTATATATACAGTATGTATAACAGACTATATTATTTTATCTAAAAAAAAAACGCTCTGTGTAAAACCTATTTACGTTTTTAGTTTGTAGAAATACCATATAGTAATTCCACTGTATTTTATGGGCATATTCTAACATTGGTTGAAAATCGTACTATCCCAAGACCGAAAATTCATTTTCTGATGTGAAACATCTTAAGGTTTGGGGGATCTTATAAATTCTGATCTGCAACTTTTTTATTTAAAGAAAAGTGGTGAGGATAGTCACTATGTCAGATAGAGTGAGAGTAGTGTCTCGATTGCCTTGGAGTATTCGAGAACAGTGAGACAAATACTCCCTTTTTTAACCGACGAAAAAAACGGAGGAGGTTCTCAATTCGTCGCGTATTTTTTTTTATGTACACAACTTTTTACAGTATAATGCGATCTTAAAAATTCTCTTTTTATTGGAAAGGGTATACTCCGAAGTTGGTCCCATTTAAATTTGGGAAAAAAAATTCAACCCTAAGGGTATGAAAATCGAGAATGATTGATTATTCACGCGCTGATTATATCTATGACCGCGCATAACTTTAGGCAGAATAGTCCGAATTAAATTATTATCCTTTGATTTGACAGAATATACCCAGAAGTTTGTCCCACATATGTATATGGGATATTACATGTGTAAACATGAAAAAAGCAACCCCAAGGGTAGGAAAACAGGGCATGATTTATAATTCAGCTTCTGAGTTGTGTATTACAAATAAATTAAGCATGTAGTAATTAGTAAGATCATAGCCACAAAAAATTATAAAATAAAAATTAAGCCACCGAAAAAACTGAAAAGCAAAAAATAATAAACCTTTTACTTTATTCATCTTAATAAGTAAGTTCTTAAACGAATGTAAGTATACCTAGGAAATTTTGAGTCGGCGCCAAACAATCAATAAACAAAGATTACTTAAATTCATACAAATAAACAAATCAGAATAAAAATGCAATATGAAATATCCAGCGGTAACGTGTGTGCCCCGTTCGGGTTGTTTCGTAAGCGCTCGGCATGCAAGAGGTGTGTCACGCTGTGCCTCCGTCGCGCATCACGCTTTACGTAATTAATTAATTGGCTTGTTTGGCGCTGACTTAAAATTACTTAGGTATACTTAAATTAGTTTAAGAACTTAGTTATTAAGATGAATAAAGTAAAAGGTTTATTATTTTTTCTTTTCAGTTTTTTCGGCGGTTTAATTTTTTGTTAAAAAGTTTTTTTTTTTTAAGTTTCACTTTTACCGCCTATGAGCTACACACATTTTTATCCACTCAAAGGTAGCTTCTGCACTAGGAGTCAATGCAAGTCACGATGGACTCTACAAACATACAAAGTAAAGTCAGACTAAGAACAATATTTTAAGCATTACATAAATTATTATGCTGTGTAGGTTTTGAACCCACAACCCGGTTAAATTACTGTACCGTACGTACAATATTCTGCAACATGTAAAAATAGATTTAATTTTTTATGTTTTTGACTATTATTAGCAGCGTTTATGCTAAAACCAACGATAGACTGAAATATAATATACCGCAATAAAGTATTTAAAAAAAATACAAATGAAGAAATCAGGATACACAATAATTAATTTTATAATCCTAATATATTACGTAAAAACTCTTACCAATATTTTCAGAGACATGTCAAAACAGCAAACGAGTGGTCTGTCAATCAAGACAAAAATGGCGGGTGCGTTGTTAAATCTGTCGCTTATAAACTAGAAAGAAAACAAATTTTTACACTTTCTATAAGATGGTGTTACGCTTGAATGAACATCGCCTCGGTCCGCGCATAAAAATCAAATACAATGGTGTTTTTTTTTCTGACACCGCATCCGTTACAGTTTCTATGATGCTGCTGTGAAAAAATACTCTCTATTGAATTCTAAAAAAAGTCTAAAATATATTTCTCTTGTCATCGTGTTGACGGAAATAGCTCTCCTCGATTAAAACGCAATAGCGGTTTCCCGAGGAGAGTCTTACTAATATAATGTATGTATATTATATTAACAAAAAGTAGTGGTAATTTGATTTAATATAAATATATCGTAACAAATATTTGTCAAGGGATTAATGCTAATGATGGCTAAAGTTTATTAGAGACGTCAAAATAAAATACTCTAGAATTCTATGCTAACAATTTTTATTCTTTTAAATATATTTAAAAAATAGTTTGAAGATATTTTGACCTTTAAAGTAATAATCCTTATCCAATTAATTTGGTATGTTAATAATACTGGTCATTTGATAAATATTACCTTTTGCAGTATGTCATTTCAAAAATTATTATAGAAAATATATCAGATTGTTTGTAAAAAAAGGTTTGGGTAATAATGCTGTTTACGCAGCTTCTTTAATTTTGGCTATCTTTTGTGCCAAAATGTAAAAAAAAAATAATTTGCATAATCTCTTAATTGTTGTCAATTTCAATAATATTCTGATGTTAGCTAAATCTTGCTATTATATTTAACGATAATTGCTATTATATTTTATACATTAATATGCTTACCTTTTGTATGTTCCCTGGTACAGAGACACCGTTGGTAAACCATATGTTTTCAAATTTACATACATATTCTTCCCTAGCAGTTTCTAACAAGGGATCCACCATCTTGTTAGAATATTGACTCACACGACGCAATATTGAAGTGATTGCACGACGTTTATAATATTATCGACTACTTGACGATGGCAGTATTAATCTGAAAGACTAATTGCCAAAAATAAAGTTAAAAAAAAAAATTCTTACAATTCATATTTAGTTAGATACCGAATTATTTTGATGGGTTTGGAATATTTTGTACTTTAAATACAATTTTCTTGAAATCTTAAATAAACAAATTATAGGATAATTTTATAATTATTTATTATATTTTTTCCTTTTAATTGTTTATTGTATTTTTAATAAATAAAATTCAATTATCAAATATATGTAAGCGCATTACATCAGAACGCCTGCTTTTCTTTGGATAATTATTTTTTTGTTGTGTTTGCAAAATTGTCAAGGCAAGGTTTATACGAAAAGAAATGTTTGAAAAAACACCCGGAAGAGTGAAAAATTTTAATTAAAAAATCCCCATATATAAAAGTGAGTGAGGCAGAGAATAGTGAGATCTGAGAAAAAAATGAGCAGTCACGGGGCAACTGGCAAATGTGAAAAACACGTGTAACGTAGTAAACAACAATGTATACACTATAGGTATGCGAGCTCAGTGCGACAACAGAGATTGCGCTCAGTCTCTTGCACACGGCCTATATCGCCACGCCAATAGTCAGGTTTCCCCTCGTCTATTCACATTAAACATATTGATAAAACTGACAGATTGGTGGTACATGGTTGTTCGGTTGCCATGTAGTCTTATTGTAAAGGAGAAATTTGCTTTTTTTTCTTAGTTAGTATACCTGTGCGAAGCCTGGGCGCGTAATTAGTTCTTATTACATATAAATAGCAATGTTGCACGATTCCTGTACTATATTCTAATATAGGTTTTGTTCGAAGAAAACAAATTATACTACGACAGTGTGACGAATATTGCCCTCAAATAGTTCATTGATATTCCATTTAAACAAAAACAGATTCAATTATGCACACCCACCGCATGAGGTCAAATTGTGGAATTGATTTTATCATGACTCCATTGATAAAGACCTGAATAACATAATAACCTTGACATCATGCGTTTGCAATCGAAAGTAACGAGTTATCGATTTTAATACTGTCCTATTTATTTACTAGACTTTTCACGACGCAGATATATTTAAATAGACCATTATTACTTACAAAGTCTTTGATTTGAAGAATCTATAGAAACTGGGTAATATTCAATTTATATTCTTAGGTGATTGGTATAAGTCATCGTCTGATACCATTACTACATATACGTGACGAAGCTTTGGCTATTTCTCTAAAAACTAACCTTTTAAATCTATACTGATATTATAAAGAGATAAAGTTTGTGCATTTGTAAATTTATGACGTTAATGGGGGTAATCACAGAAACTACCGGTCGGATTTGAAGTCAAGTCGATATCGAGAAAGGTTATAAAGCTATATCATCACGTTAAGATCAATAGGAGCGGAGTACCAGAAAAGAATGTTTCACAATCGAGTTTTTTTTCCTCTTGAGACATTCCGCTTCGGGTTAGCGTAATTAATCCAATGTAATTAATCCATGCAGTTGAAGTCGCGAGCAGTGGCTAGTTAACCATAAAGGCGCAGAATAACGTTAGCGTGCCTTTATTCTCTTAGTGGTAACTCAAAATTAAGGATTCCGAGTTCTCTTGTGCCGTGTGCTCAGTTTTGTTGTCCGGTGTAGCTGTTGACTACCTGTTGACTAGCTGCTGACCTGCTAGGTCAGTAGGGAAGTCAGTTCGAGAAAAAAAAAGTGGGTTCAGTTATAGTGCTTCATACTGATCCTCAAATGCGGCTGCTGGAACACATCTAAAGGTTTTTAGTGACATATTTTCCATTTAAGGCTTAATTAGTCAGGCTAGAAAAAATCCTACCGCTATGCTATATGTTAATTCTTATGTTTTCCTTCACAGAAAGCACCGGTTCATTAGCAAAATTTGGAATCTATGTCGTTCAACATAGGGTTCGTAATGGCTATCATGGCTATAAAGTATTGTTGTGTAAAAAAATAATACTACTAGTGGGCCGGGAGGACGTTGTCCCACCTAGATAATTAAAAGAAAAATCAACCGCAGCACCACCTACCGGATCCAATTGTAAATCTAAACTATTCTCGTGTTAACTGGAACACGCATACAAAATTTCATCAAAATCGGCTTCGTTTAGGAGGAATTCAGTGACCATCAGAGGACGACTAGACGCCGTGAGGGTTTCCACCCTTACGTGGTTGATATTCCCATAATTCGTACGAAGCGATTTGCTTCCACATTCATTATGCATACGGCTAAGGAGTGGAATTCACTCCCGGCGTCTGTCTTCCCGTCATCTTATAACTTGGGAGTTTTCAAGAGTAGAGTTAACTGGCATCTAGTGGGCAAGCGCGATACATCGTCGGCCTCATCTTTTTTTTTTTTCTCGAACTGACTACGCTATTGACTTAGCAAGGTCTTTACAGCTTCACCGGACTACAATCGGCCTCATCGTCACTTAACATCAGGTGAGATTGTGGCCAAGCGCGTACCTGTTGTACATAAAAAATAAAAAAAAACATACACACGTACAGAAGATATTTATACATAAAGATAATAAGTTCCTTTGTCCTTGTTTTTTTTTTTTTCTATTATAATTTTGTCGCTATTTGACTCTGCCTTATTGCTGCTGTAACTCCACTGTAATATAACGTATTTACGGACACCTTTTCAGACACAGAGATGGTTCTTTACTTCTACATTCCACACCAATAACTCAAAATTAGCGCCAACTCCTTTCATGTGCGTAAAAACTAGCAGTGAAGTTATAGTGTTTCGTCTATTACCAAGCAGTCCGATAATTCGTAACGCATGACGGTAATGTCTTCCCACGCTTACATTTAATGTGATCACGGACAAAACATCGTGTCGACACATATTTATGACAGTACCATTATAAAAACGTTAATATTCAGAATATAAACCTTGTCGTCTAGTAGTCCGGTGAAGCTGTTAAGACATTGCTGGGTCAATAGTGTAGTCAGTTCAAAAGAAAACCTTGTCGTCTATTTTTTTTTCTCAAACTGTCTACGCTATTGACCTAACAAGGTCTTAACAGCTTCACCGGACTACTAAGGCAAGCGCTTAAGGCACTCAGCCGATTTTATTTTGGCAACCAGCTCAAGGGTGCACGGCACACCTCGGCTTGGCTGTTGCCTGTTGCATGCAAAATCGCGACCTATCTTAGCTAACCTAGCTAACTATTCATATATGTATGAGTTGTTGAAACGTATATGTGTACCAAGCATACACGCCTCAACAACTCTTCCATATATTTATTATCGGAAAATTGAACCTTGTCGTCTCTTATAACTTATCGGTACGTAGAAAAAAATTAGTACCTAGCTCAATTCTATCAAGAGATGCGTCTTTCAAAGCATTAGAAAAGGAGCGTTGTTATTCTAAATACGTAGGGGAAGTTATTCTAATAATAAAATAACTTTAAATATTTTACTGTTCAACTAGAATGCAGTCTTATAACTTATCCCAACGTTAGCAGACCGTGAGCGTTAAAAGTGGGTACTATCTAAACCGCTTTAAGTAAACTGGATTACTTTCCAATCTACAATACGCCACATTTCACAATATTACCTCGTTCATTTATAATTATGTTATTGGTGTAATAAATACCATGTGTTAATGTCAAGTGTTATATAAATTATCATTATAAACAGTTAAAAGTTTCTAAAAGGCAATCTCTAAAATGGAACGATCCAATTATAAAAACTATTTCACTAAATCTAGCAACAGTACTCTTTGTCCCTATACATTCTCTGACTGTACGATATCTGTCTCTATATGCTATATTATGTACGGAGCAGAATCCTGGACAACATACGCAAAACAGTAACGCCGCCGGAACACATTTCACTTGCGTTGTCTTCGAAGCATACTAGGCATAACGTGGAAAGATCGTGTGACAAACGAGTCCGTTCTGAATAAGGTACAGCTTCCTAGCATAACCGCTATTCTCAAAAAGAGACGACTGCGTTGGTTAGGTTAGGTTAGGTTAGACGACTGCGTTGGTTAGGGCACTTGCATCGAATGGAAGGTACTCGTTTGCCAAGACAAATTCTGCTTGCAGAGGTTGCACATACAAAGAGGTCTGTTGGCCGTCCTGTGCTTCGTTTTAAGGATTGCACTAAACGTGACATGGCTGCATTCAACATCCCAAGCCGCCAATGGGAGGAGGTCGCCATGGACCGTGCTAAATGGTGTCGCCTAATTCACGAAGGGTAATCAAAGCACGACACGACCTGGTTTCGGCAATTGGAAGAAAAACGCATGAGGCGTCACGAGCAGGCCTCCTACCCCCGTCCACCTCGGGGTTTAGAAGTACATACTTGCCGAATTTGCGGCCGAGTGATTCGTTCGCGGATCGGCCTTGTTAGTCATTTACGAAAGTGCCGCCAGAATGCTACTTAAATCATCTGTTGCAGATGTAAAGGCCTAATGATGAGGCTATATTTGGACAATATACATATACTACCTGATATTTGATTTGGCACATCATGGAGAAAACCAAGAGAGACTCGGTTAAGTTCAGTTTCGTATAACATTTTCTTTATTTATCGCAGTCTAATTCATTTGTTATTGTTATTATATACGAAATTTATGTGTTACAAAAATTATTGATAATAATTTGAGAAATTAAAAAAGGCTAATTGATGATGCGATCTATATAAAACTTTATACACCTCAATTTCATAAAATTCATAGACTATAAAGATTATTAACAGTACTTTTTTATTCAATTATACTTCTGGAAGTTTCATCACAATCTCTTATGGGCAGTAAGCGATGATGTAATCGGTGATATGACAGACGAAGAACGAAGATGTTACAGAAGAACGCTTTCAAGTGCATCTGTCGATAGGTACTTAGCTATAATATTGTATATATTTTTTATATCATAGGAGACAAACGAACAGATGGGTCACCTGATGTTAGGTGATCACCACCGTCCATAGACACTTGCAACAACCAGGGGAGTCACAAGTGCGTTGCCAGCCTGTTTGGGAGGAGGGCGGGGGGGACAGGAAGGGAAGGAGGAAGGGGAAGGGTACATGGGTCTCCAGCTCTCTCACTGACCGAACGGAACGCAACAATGCAAGCACTGTTACTTCACATCGGTTTTCTGTGAGAGGGTGCTTCCCCGGACGAGCCGACCAATTAGTGCTGAAAACAATAATAGCTTCAGCCTGATAATGGTACTTTATCAAACAAATTTCTGAAAAAGTACTAATACTATACATTATGATTTCATTATGGTTCTTTTATTAAACGCAATTTAATAAATATTAGGGTAACGTATATTAGGGTGGACGTTATTTTACACTTCGGCCTGAAATTGATCGGCCGCTGTCACGTTTCACTGTAAACAAAAAGCGTTGAACAAACAGCAATTCAAATGCAATTTAATATTTACTATAAAAACAGAACCCTGGGTAATCAACGCATAATACCACAAAGTCATTCTTGCAAGATAATTCTATGAATAGTTTTTATGTATTACGCGCTTTTGTCATAAAAATTGAGTACTAGCTATCATTCCGTGTTTTATCGGTGATTGGTTTTCATATGACCAAAACAGCCTAACAAAACTGTAGCGGTTTTATTAAAAAAATAAAATAATACGTAATGTATACTTGTTTCAAAAATGTTACGTTTTAAATGCACCGCGCTTGCTTAATGTTCGCCATTTTGCTTTGTGTCTCGCTTTGGTAAGGTTAGGTTAGACTTACGAAAAAAGGGTAACGCGCGGTTCATTTAGTATGAAAACTTTTTAAAGCAAGTATTTAATACGTATTTAAATGTTATTGTATTAACACCGTAGTATTTTTATTTTATTTTCTTATATATCATAGGAGGTAAACGAACAGGCGGTTCATCTGATATTAGATGATCACCGCCCTCTATAGACACTAGCAACACCAAAGTCGCAAGTGCGTTACGAGCCTGTGTTTGGGGGGATTGGGGGAAATGAGAGAGGGGAGGGTAGGGGAAGTGAGTCTCCGGCGGTCTTACTGACTGAACGAACACAACACCGCAAGCACTGTTACTTCAAGTCAGTTTTCTGTACGTCGGGTGGTACTACCCCGGTCGAGCCGACCCATTCATGTTGAAACCAGTAATAGCTTTAGCGTGTCTCTACCACTTACAGAATTAACATCAAGTTGCGGTCAAACTTGATAATGATAAATATTTTTATGAATATGTATTTAAAATTACTGCACGTCGTGTCTACAGTTAACCAAAATAAAACATGCGTTTTATAAAATAAAAATCGTTTCTGATCTTTTCCAAGTGATGATAAGCGTGAAGGTTAAATATATCAGTAAAATAACATCAATAATTATACGGTTGTTAATTTTTTACAAGCAATTTAGTATGTAACCTAGACATACCTGTTACAAGAGAACACATTTCAGCCTCTAAGAGAGTTAAGAAATATGTAGACATGGTTAATTAATTTTATGTGTTAATTTTCTAATAAATGTTACATTAGTCATAAAGACGAGGTTGTTTACATTCTTCTGTTTTTTTTTTTTGTTTCTTTACGCTTTTCGGAGTACAATAACAAATTTAATACAGTCGAAAATAGTAGCAAGCTTATAATTAGGCTTATGAGGTGCTGTGTAAACAGCGTTTACTTTATTTTTAAACTACTTTGAAAGACAGTGAGTAGTCCGGTGAAGCTGTTAAGACCTTGCTAGGTCTAAAATGTGGTCAGTTCGAATTTTTTTTGTCAAATACGATAATTGCTAGCCTGGTTCGTATAAGTTAATTATTATCGAATAATTAAGCTAAAGCTTAACACTGTTAATATGATCAATTATTAATAAGAAAAGGAAGAATACAGAATAATCACCTTTTGGGTTTTAAGATGGGAGTACCTATTTCAGTGAAGTTATTAAGGCAAGGCCGATAGCGTAGTCAGCTCGAAAATAAAAATAGTTTGAAGGTTGATATCGTTGACAGCAAAAATAAGGTGCTGGTATTACTTTTGATGATAGTAAAGTTATATAGAATCATAAAGTTACAAAGTAAAGTTATATTATTGGAATATTAATTTATAATAAAAATTACTCATTCTAATTAGAATTTCCATTTGAGTGTGATGTAAATTTTATTAAACGTAGACAATAATTAGGTATTGATATTTTATCGACCAGTTTCGTGTGAGTTTCTATATTCAACGTTAGTTCCTGCTCTGAAATACGAATTACGTATGGAAGCTGACATGTGCACAGAGTGCTCCTCCTCCTGTGTTACAGTGTGAACTTTGTGGCTACCAACATTAGACCGTAAGCGGTTTTTCAATATATTTATCAGAAACTATGTGTTATGAACTTGCGATGAAGCAGTCCTGTTTGGGATGATTAAAGAAGCTCATCATAAACCATATGGCTTATTGTCGAGTATGTTACCAGCTCTTCGCGATGTCAGGAGTGTTTATTGAACATTGTAAAGAACTAAATTTAAACTTTATTATTTGAATTGGCATGCAATGAGAAAAATAAAATCAAATTGGACATCAGCAAAATACTCAGGATAATTATGTATTCCATCTGTATATCTAAAGAATAAAAACTTTTAACAAAAAATTAAACCGCCGAAAAAACTAAAAAGCAAAAAATAATAAACCTTTTACTTTATTCATCTTAATAACTAAGTTCTTAAACTAATGTAAGTATACCTAAGTAATTTTAAGTCGGCGCCAAACAAGCAAATTAACTAATTACGTAAAGCGTGACACACCCCTTGCATGCCGACCGCTTACGAAGCAACCCGAACGGGCACACACTACACCGCTGGAGATTACACATTGCATTTTTAATTTGTTTTGGTTATTTGTGTGACTTTAAGTAATCTAGTGATCTTTGTTAATTGATTGTTTGACGCTGACTCAAAATTTCTTAGGTATACTTACATTAGTTTAAGAACTTAGTTATTAAGACGAATAAAGTAAAAAGGTTTAGGTATTAGTTTTTGCTTTTCAGTTTTTTTGGCGGTTTATTTTTTTGCTAAAAAGTTTTTATTCTATAATTTTTTGTGGTTATGATCTTACTAATTACTACATGCTTAATTTATTTGTAATACACAACTCAGAAGCTGAATTATAAATCATGCCCTGTTTTCCTACCCTTGGGGTTGCTTTTTTCATGTTTACATGTATATGTGACAAACTTTTGGGTATATGCTGTCAAATCAAAGGATAATAATTTAATTCGGACTATTCTGTCTAAAGTTATGCGCGGTCATAGATATAGTCAGTGCGTGAATAATCAATCATTCTCGATTTTCATACCCTTAGGGTTGAATTTTTTTTCCCAAATTTAAATGGGACCAACTTCGGAGAATACCCTTTCCAATAAAAAATTTTTCAAATCGGACTATACTGTAAAAAGTTATGCGTGATCATACATTAAAAAAAATATATACGCGACGAATTGAGAACCTCCTCCGTTTTTTTCGTCGGTTAATAAAAAAAAAACAGTCAAGTAAGAACTGCTGACACAAAAATGACAACTGAATATCTCAATCAGTCATAGTTTCAATTATTTTAATTACATAATTTGTAAATTGAAATTACTAACATTAATTTGGTTTTCACATCTACTAGCACTACGAGCAATAGTTCTATATGTTCATTAAATAAACAAACATAATGGCTTACACAAGTTCAATACAAAATCTCAATATTAAATGTACCACCTATACAGGCCGCTATACTACGCGTCGCTAACTTAATACAAACAGAACACGTATCGACCGTGTCGAGGTCATCAGTAACGCGAACTCATAAGTTTTCCCCTACCAGAAATCGCTCAACCTTGCTAAGTAAGTTTTCACTTCAAAATGAATTATAAGAAAAATAGTACAGTTGTACAAACAATTATGTAAATATAATTTTACAATTCTGTTTACCCGTGATGAATGTAACTAAGCGTGATGATAGAAAAACTCGTCTAAAATGATTTTATGCAACTGTTATATCACACGATCGATTGTAATTCGTTTTTGTGCATCGAACGAGTGGTCTGTTACCGCGTATCCGACCTCGAACAGTGCACCTCTGACAAGTTGTTAGTTAGGAAAGCGATGCACTAAGTAAAGTCAATATAACTTTTTTATACATAAAAGGGGCTATTTATGAATGTATGTTTTTTGGGCGTTCGCGGATTTGAAACTTTATATAGTATTGAGTGTAATAACATAGTACCATCAATGCTCAATAAATGGACTATAAGCTGTTTCTACAAATAACTGTTGGCTTTTAAATTAATATAGACCTGAAGCTAAAGATGGCTTTTCTTTAAAAACTAATAAGTGGGTAATAAAGACAGTAACTTGAATATAATGATAATAATTTAAAAAAATATTTAAAAACATAAGTTGTTTTAGACTAGCACATACATGTTATATTTTATTTTTCATTAAACAATGTTTGGAACAATTTAGAATTTGTCTATTTTTGACTACATTTTATTTAAATTGCTGGACTAAATTTCTAATAATCTTCTTAACATCTCGAGAACTGTGTTGCAATAAGAGTTTTAGAGAATTATTTCTTAGATACACAATCGAAACACAATAACTAACTTGATACTAAGCAATATTCAATGTATCTTTGTATGGATCAGTATTACCACACTTCTTATTTTATGTTATTAATTTTTACTCTTAACGTCAGACAAAAATTAATATAATATACCCAGGATACATTAAAACTAATCTATGAGGTTGTTTTTACTACAATCACGAATTTTTTTTTAGTATTTTATGTTTTAACTAGTCTCTGCCTGCGACTTCGTCCGCGTAGAATAGTTACTTTGGACTAACGTTAACACACAGCGGAAGTTCTCAAGAGGAAAAAACAGATTTTGAAACATTATTCATCGGTGCGCCGATCCTATTTATTTTAGCGAGATAATATGTAGCCTAAAACCTTTCTCGATAAATGAGCTATATAACACTGAAAGATTTTTTTACATCGGACCAGTAGTTCTAGAGCTTACACCTTACAACGTCACAAACTCACAAACTTTACCTCTTTATAATATTATTATGTTTTCATATACAATTCTAAACAATTGTTAATTATATTAAATTCAGTATTGATCTTGGTTCTTTAAATTTTCTTCGTTTCTTTTCCTCAAATTAACTACGCTATTGCCCTAGCAAGGTTTTAGCAGCTTCACCGGATTACGTTTTCTTCCTTACTTTCGACAAATCTAGATGTTAGTTGTATAAAAATTAAATATAAATCAATTATGTACTCTAATAAGAATATACAAGTAACTTGACAATTATTCATACATTTTGCATGGGAGATGTTTCAAAAAATGCTTCATGCTGCTTTTTCGCCAGTTTACTAACTTAAGCTAGTGGTTTTGCTCTGGTTTCATAGGTTTATAGATGAAAATATTTTTAAAATGAGTTGTTTGTTTTGGGTTTATCCCTAACAAACAAGAAATCAAATCTTTCTCATTTTAATACTATAGCATAAGTATAATATATGATAGTATAAGAATAAATAACTTAAACAACATTTATACCTTTTTCGTGGTAGAATTGTGTCAATCACAGTGAGTACTTTTTGTTTCGTCGCGTTTTGCTTTCAGTAGTGGAGAGGCTAATAGGTTGGCATGACCAGATACGACAAATAATGAATTTCTGAGTGCTCGCTGTTGATTTTAGATTCCACTATGCTACCGCCGGCGTAGCCACTTTGTCAAGTTCATTTAAAAAAATGACCTACAGCAAAAGATTACGTCATCGAATTTCTACATCAACGTTACCGGACTTGTTGTACCACCGACCTTAAAGCAGAACAGAATAATTACGTTACTTTACGTAACCTGTCGTTCTCATTACACGGTGCCACTAGCTCGTTGTTATCCACTCGATTACCTTTGTTTTCTCTGTTTATATTATCAAAAACGTAGTTATCGCTCCATTTCTCTGCAATTGCGTTGAGCATTACGAAAATTGTATTTAAACTATGTTTTCCGAGTGTCCAATCGCGGTTACATAATCGTCAGCTGAAATGCTGAAATTCAAGGGATTGCCTAACACTTCATTGAATAAGCTTTATAAAATCGGCCTAAGTTTGTTTGGGGCATAATTGGCTGACCATAATTGTGTTCTATATTGTTGTAATATTAATTATTTTTAATGTGAATTATATAACAGTGCGGTTGAAAGTAACATTGACTTTGATGTAATTGTCGGATTAGTTTGTAGTAGTCCGGTGAAGCTGTTAAGACCTTGCTGGATCAATAGAGTAGTCATTTCTAAAAAAAAATCGGATTACTTTAGTGCGATTAAACGCCATCTAGCTGTATTTCCTGACATTACATTCATGTTACGTAACAAATGTTTAATATCTATTATGCAAATGTATTTTTAAATCTAGAACTCACTGTTGTAATATAACTTAATATTCATTTTGAATGTATTTTGGTCCTACAACCCTTGTGTGTCATCTGGCTGTAAAATCAATTAGTTAATGTGTTCCATGCACTTAATCGTCTTTCAAGGCGTATGTAGCAGTTTAAGTAATGTTAGATATATACTATATTTATATTATTAATTAATTAACAATTGATTTTAATGCATTTTGGTAACTTACATAATGTAGAAAGAAGATATCCTCTTGTGATAAATATAAATGTTCAAATAATCATTTGGATTTTGAAATACGGAGTTAATCGAGAACTGGTGACTCTATGAAGGCCAATAAGGCCAATTATAAATGTCACTATTTTAATTAAAAATACCTATATAGATTGTAGTTTCTTTTGATGAATTCTTATAAGTTTTTCTAAGTATTATACACCAATAAATACCCTATTATAATGTATTAAGACAATGGAATGATATTAATATCTATAACGCAGTCTTGATAAAAATCTTTGTGGGCTACCTATAGCTTTTCAAATTTTATCGCATTGTAAATTATTAATAAACTCTGAGAAACTATTATTTACTTATTCTCCTAATGCATTGTGACATTGTGAAGTCTATTACATTGTATTATTGTATTGTCAGAAAAGGAAAACATTGTGGGAAAACCTGAACCTGAGAAATTTTCTTGTAGTACTATATGTGGTAAAACTTAGCACTGTGGATTTTTCAGAGCTTGAAATCGCCCATTCGCCGTGTGCTGGTGTGGTGATTATGTCCCATGTGATAATATATTTAAGAACTGTGTGATTATTTTTAAGAACAGCTAAAAACTTAAACTTGATTCCTTAATGCACGGAAATATCGAATAATTTGTCTGTATTAACTAGGGCTCGTAACAGACGGCATTGGATCGGCATTCCATGGGAATAGATGAGGACTATAATATACTTAAACTGGTTACTGGATATTTACCATCGACGTCCGTAAAATGCATTCCAAAGATAGATCAAAACCACCGGAATAGAATTTGACACTCATTCCTAGACACGTTTTTTTTTTAATTGTAGCACGGCAAAATGACTGCACTATGCCTGATGGTAAGCACAGTATAATCCAAAAATAATAGCGACCATCGAGTGATACACTATCCATTGCCGGTCGCCACTATCACGCCGGCCCGCAAAAAGCTGGATATGCACACGCTGATCCCGAAACGCGACGCGCAGAAGCGAATCACTATTACGGGCTTTTTCGCCATATACAAGGTGGTTGCGACCAAGTCGGGCTATAAAACCCTACCACCCCGCTTTCGCCATTGCCTCGTTCGTTATTCAGCAGGGTGCACCACGTGCAGGTGAGGTTGGCTTGGGTGTCTCAAGTTTTATTATGTAATTCGACACCCCTTACACCCCAAAACCCCACGCTATTGAAAACGCTTCTAACTGGTTAGATATCAATTAGTGTCCCTTTTTGTCTGAATGCTTTTGGTAACGCTCTCATTAAAGTAACCATTGACCTGTAACAAAGCAAAATTCCAAACTAAATGGGTTGTCGTATCGTTACGTTCCACTTTTTAGTTTGCTACGAAACACTGTTAAAGACTTCGTTGTCGACGTCAATCAACTTGAAATAGGCCCATCTAAATTTCAGATATTACAAACCTTTGGGTACATTTTAAGATAATCTGTAGATTATATCTATAGGTTAATCTATAGATAATCTATACCTTAAGATAATTAATATTTGGGTGACAGAAATTCTCAATTATTTATTCGTATGTGGATAATGATATACAATTTATGAGACGGTACTTACCTACTATGACGTTGTGATATAGAAAATAATTATGAAAAGAATTGTGTAAAATCGCGATTTTTTCAGGAAAGAACATATAAATAAAGTTAGAAAGCTAAAGAAAATAAATATAAATACCAAATTAGATCCATTACGAATGTTGACTTTTATATTATTGAAATCAAATTAATTGAAAGGAAAACAATCACAGTCTATATAAACGAAATTGGCACTCATCATAATACTTTAGAAAATCTATATACATATTTTTTTTTCCCAAATGACTACGCTATTGACCCAGCAAGGTCTTAACAGCTTCACCGGACTACTAAGGCGAGCGCTTAAGGCACTCAGACGATTTTATTTTGGCAACCAGCTCAAGGGTGCACGGCACACCTCGGCTTGGCTGTTGCCTGTTGCATGCAAAATCGCGACCTATCTTAGCTAACCTAGCTAACTATTCATATATGTATGAGTTGTTGAAACGTATATGTGTACCAAGCACACACGCCTCAACAACTCCATATATTTATTATCGGAAAATTGAGAGTTTTTCAGTTCGATAAGGAAAAAAGTAAACCCTTCCACTTTGATGTGTAACCGTGTAGGCGTGCATGTGTGTAGGGGTGATCGTGTAGTGTTGTAGCAGTGATGTATATTTGTGTGTCACCGAGTCGCGCAAGCAATGCACTCAAGGACTCCCTACCGAGGGATCGCACCTAGGCTTGAGCCGCTACCGTGGGATGCCTAATCGGGTAACATCTATATATATAATATGCTGTTTCATTGTAATATGTGAATTAAATATATATACATAAAAATCAATCACTGAATATATGTAAGGGCATCACTTCAAAATAGCTACACGTATTTGGCTATTTTTTTTCGTGTGTTTAGAATTGTTAATACAGAGTTAGTATGAATGACGGTTTTTTTCAGTGGATAGCTACATTTATACACACTTCACATCTTAGACGTACGGAGTTCCGAGAAGAACCGATGTTTCTCCAATAATTAAAAGGGATGACAGCCTGTCTGTACACACTGTATCATATATTAATGATTCTTTATTAGGTTGATACCTAACCCAATCACCCATTCGAAGTATATATCAGTGGACTCGTTTGCTAACAAGTATGATAACAATAATCGTTAACGAATAAGTTGCACTAATCATAGAATGCAGTGTCGTCACTCTATCGTGTTATAAATAAAAAACAGTGCAATTAATGGTCAAAGCATTATTTGAAATAAAAAATTCGTTGCATTCGAAAATTGTTTTATATAGAGGCCGAGCAAAAAATTGTGTCAAATAATAACTATTATCTGACACAAATTGTTTACGACACCTGAAGGTAGTGAATTGTTAGTATCTTGTCTATAAATGAAGTAACAGTTATCGACAAATCAGAACCACCATCAAACTGTCGAGATGTCTCAACGTCTATTAGATACAACGGTACTGTTCTGATAGTTTTATTAAAGTACAATAAATTACTTCCTGTTTTGAAATAAATTGTAAACAACGGATGTATATAATTAGTGTTTGTGTAAATAGTGAATTTAATTTGTTGTAACATTTGTTTTAATGAAAAAAAAAAACATATAGTGGATAATAAAACTCTTTGGTTAATCGACAAGTGATTTTTTTTTAATTTTACATATAGTATTTATAAAAATTAAAACTTACTAAGCGCATAATTTTGTAGATTATGCAGCAAATTTCAAAAGTCACAATAGTATAACATATATGGATATGTGGTATATACTATTCCATTTTGTCACTGAGTTTTTTTAGTGTTAGGCAGTCACAATATATTTTATTGGACATACGTTACAGAACTTGATATGTTTCAGAGTAAAATGGAATTGTCAAATTGATATACATTGTAAATTTAATTTGATTTTCAGAGGTGCCTTTATTACGTATTAGCTCTTCAAGCAGCCTCAATATGGACTCCCGTAAAAGGTGTCACAGTAAGAACTCCGCCTATTACTCCAGGAACTGTTGAAGCGCAAGCAAAATTTTTTCAGTAAGCATTATTAGTGTTAAGCTTGATTGCTTATTTAACACAACTCCGTCATTAGTGAATAGAAAGCGACCTAGTTATTTGCTTTTAAATCTCAGCCTTCAGTTAAATTGGATTCGTTTCAAATTACAATATGCAGATTACTTGAGTAACAATTATCATTGTGATTGGTATTTTTGTTCCGCCGAACTTCCTTAAACAAATAAGTCTATTACAAGGTTCATTTAATAATTTTTATCAGTATAGTGATTATTTATTAAATAAAGAAAACTATTTTAGTTTAATAAATGTTCTGTTTGATTGCAAAGGGTATACATTTTTTGCACTGTGCGTTAATTACCAATGGAACTAAATACAATTCAGAATTTCATTCAGGGTTATAGATTTTCATGTGTGTGTTAATTGTAGCATGGCTTTTATAGTGTACATAAAATTATTAATTAATTACATCTGTTTTACTTTAATAATTGGAATTTATAATATTGCAATAGTGATAGTTAGTGAAAAGATGTATTTGCTTTATAGGGATTTTTTCTCGGTACAGTTGAGTCCGTACAAGATAGAGTTTGGTCATGTCTGCGAGGACCCCAACACGTGGGAGCAACGATACGAGAAGAAAGATTTTAAGAACCACAGGGACATGGGAAAAGTAAACAATATTCTATCTCGCTGTCACTAACTATCTGTGTTTCTTTCTCTGTTCCGCTTCGCTTGGCTTCGCTGAAGGTATAGGCACTTGCCCTCATCCGAGGACTTCGATCAGGGCCACCGGTTGGGCAGCGAACGTCACTTCACAGAGCGACATGAGAGGTCCAGACCTTCTGCGGGACTATTTTCTGCTAAAGTACGCTTCTATGCTTCATAAAAAATTTTTATTATTTTTTTTCTTCTGTGTATATTTACTATGTGGTATAAATATCATGATAATACGGTTTGTACGATCGCCTCATGTAACAAAATATTACTTATGCAACTAAACAATTTTCACTGTTATCAATTATAAATGGTTTTTTTTAATGACCATTTCGTTTAAAATATCGCAGAACTATCTAATAACGCTAACTTTCTCTTTCTACTGAAACACCTTTAATCATTTTTAACCAAATTGAATATTTTCTTCTTCAGTTAACTTAACACTATTTTTAATAATACTATCAATTATACACTGAATAAAAACGAGTTGAAACATTTTTAACGTATCGTAAATATTAATTTTGTTTTTAACAGGTGCGATGGGGAGATAAAAAAGGAGGATATGGAGAACATTACTGGGACTTGAACCATGCTGGACATGCTGGTAACCACGGAAATGATGGTTACGACAGTGACCACGATGACGGTGCTTACCATGAAAATGACCATGACTCATATGACGAACCAAGTGAAAATTCCCCCACCTATGGTAAAGATGAATACAATCCAGAGAAAGCGTCAACTTATGAAGAAAGTGGACGGGCTAAAAGGGGTTCTCCACGAGTCAAACAGAGAGTAGAAACAGAGAAACCAGAGCAAGAAAGTAAAAAGGAAATTTTACATTCTGCTCCAACTCACGAAGTAGAGTATTCTAATGACGGTGAAACTTATAAGACAACTAATAGACATTCTCAGCGGGAAAGAAATGAACAACGTGATAACTATAAGCCAAAGGAACATAAAAATCAAATAGTTTTGGTAGTCACTGAGAAAGATGACGCCGAAGAAGTAAAAGAACCAGTGGTTAAAAGTCAACCAGATTTGAGTCAATATGTTCCATATGAAGGTGGCGCTGGCGTCAGACAACATCAGCATCCGGAAATAACAACAGCTACTTCAATTCCTAGACTCTTCTTGGAACCTTCAACTGGTCATGTTGTAGACCGTGCTACGGGACAAGCATACATTTTGCAACCTATAGCATTAAATAATAATTATAAAAATTAATTTAATACTTCCATACATTTTAGTTTCTTATTTATAAGTTTTGTTGTAACTATTTATTTTTGTAATAAAAACTTTTGTATAGTTGTTTTTTTACTAATAATAAGTATTATAAATCTTTATTTCCATCGATAGACCATGTCCAATTTTCAAGAAACACTAATTGCTTAATTAATGCTGTGACCCTGGGTCTAATTTGATCGCTCTTGGACGAAATATAAATTGGGTAAATAAAATTACGTACGCAACAAATTATTGTTAAAATCTCAGTTTCGTGTAAAATTATGTCTAATTTTATGCCTACTGAGTATGTCTGAGTCACGTCTGTCTGTCTGTTCGCAATAAACTCAAAACGGAAGGGAAGTGATTAATAAGGAAGGTTTACATATATAATTAGTCAACGTTTTATTCATTATCAGGGCAGGATAATGTGTCTGTATCTGACAATTTAATCTATTGTTCATTTCAAAAGATTCTTTTAATGGCGTAATTATAGTAAAAGTAAAATATACTGATGAATTTTATTGTGCTCTTCACGCGTGGAGCAGGAATCATTAGGACCTAAGAATACTACGTTTATTTTTAGATTTAGATGGTTAATTATTTACGAGACCCTTACTTTGGAAACCAAATTTGAAGGTGTGGGTGGGTATTCTGAATTTTTGTCGTCGGGCCGTATTCTTGATAGTGCTCATACGACGATAGCTATACCCTTGTTTTTGAAACAGAATTTGTTTGTATTTTATACCCTACTTGATAAAAAAGCCTTTGGAACGAATAAATTACTATACAAAAGGACGGTTAAAAACATATTGAGTGAGATGACAATAATAGTACTGGCTTGCTGGCAGTTAGACGAAAATTGAACATTACCCAGAAGCGCCCAATTACGAATACTTATGTCTTCTCGATGATGCTTTACTCGTCCATTATACCCATTGTTTTATTTTATATGCTAGCCTTTGCCCGCGATTTCGTTCGCGTGGAATAGATACTTTGGGCTAACGCTAACACGCAGCGGAAGCTCTCAAAAGGAAAAAAAAAACGATTTTTAAACATTATTCATTGGCGCTCCGCTCCTATTGGTCTTAGCGTGATGATATATTGCCTAGAACCATCCTCGATAAACGAGCTTTATAAATAACAGTGTAAGAATTTTTCAAATCGGACCAGTAGTTCCTGAGATTACCCCTACAACGTCACACTCTCACAAACTTTACCACTATAATATTAGTATAGATTAAATTGTCTAAACTTACGTAATTGCGTTGAGGGTAATTTAAACCATAAAATATATACGGGAGTAAATTCGTGTTTCAGGTCTAGTGCCTACATAATGTAAAGAATATGATATACATACTGTTTTTGGCTAAATTAAATAAACAATAATGTTGGCTTAATAAATAAAGAGACAGAGGATTTTGTGCAACAAGTCCCATAAAAATCTTTGGAATCTTGTTGAATGCCGTTGGAAAATTTCCTGCTCGAATTCGTAAGCTGATTGAAACATTTTGCAAGACTTAAAAATTAAGTTGCTATACCTTTTAAGTGCGATGTTGAAATATTGATCTGAATGCACTTTATGTTACTAGGAATTAAGTGCACCCAATAATTTGGAAGCTTTTACTGTAATAATATGTAATGATTGTAAGTAACAAGGTCGATTTCAATTCTTACATTGAAACTCTTTCATTCTTTTGAATAAATCTGATTTTGTTGCATTTTTTCTGATGTTAGCAATCGAAATTCTTAGACTAAACTTATTTAGCAATCCAAAGATTTAAACAACTGTTAGTTTAAGAAACAAATATTTCTATTTGTTCTACACTTGTTTAGTACGAGAGTATTATTTTAGTGTGTTTATTTTAATTTAAATGCCATTTTATACATTTTAAAATACCTATAAGTTCCGTGTATACTGAATTTAATTAAAATCAATACAGAAGAAATAAACATTAAAATTTTTCCAATGATTATTTCTAACCATAATTATAATTCTTATAAAATAGATCAATTCATTTTTCAATGTAATCCAGGCAAACGAACAAACAGATATACTAACGGGTATAATTTTTTTCAAACATAAATTCGTGGTCAGTGTTTTTATTTAATTACTACATTTTTTTTTATCAAAAAACATCAATATATGTTAATGTTAATAACATATATCTGTGTATAATTGTTCAATTCTTGCATTAAGTTAAAGTAAACACGAAATGCAATTTATATTATAGGTACCTACATAAGTTTTGTATTGAATTAAACTGGTTATCAAATTTCCGACCGTAACATTGTAAATGATTCTTAAATAATCTTTCGCGTGACTTTAACAAGAAAAATATATACAATTAATTGGTGAATGTAGAACTAATTGTGTAGATGCTATTTTTATTATGACACAAATAAGAATTTTGTAAATTTTCTTAGAAGTAACCCTTTCAGAATATTCAAAGATCTGGTTTTATAGTTTTTATATCCGCTGGGTATAAAACAAAACAGATTGTGCTTTAAATTAGTTTGTTGACTGAAAACTGTAGGACCGACTGTTAGTCCATAGATTGCGTCACGTTTTAATTTTGACTTTATTTTCCAACTACAGTTTATTTTTATTTTTTTTCGAAATGGAAACGCTGTTGACCTGGAAAGGTCTTTACAGCTTCACCGAACTATTTAGGCGATCGCTGAAGGCGCTCAGCCGATTTGAGATGTTTGGGTGACTAACTCAAGGGTGCACGGCACACGTCAGCTTGGGCTGTCACCTATTTTGTGCAAAAATCGTGACCTATCTGAGCTAACCTAAGCTAAGCTATCTTGGTGTATACCTAGACCTATATGAGTTATTGAAACATGCATGTATACCAAGCACGTGTGCAACAGTAACTCCTATATGTTTTTTGTGTCCGATAAATTCCTCTAAACTATATAGGATAGGAGGAAGGAAAAATAAGGGTAGAACTCCTTGTCGCTTATTTCTCTGAAAAAGAAAAACAGCGTGTAAGCGTGTAGGCGTGCACGTGTGTATAGGTGATGTGCGTGATGTTGTAGCAGTGATGTAAGATTTTGTGTCACTGTATCGCGTGATCAGCGTGCTCAAGGGCTTCACGCCGAGGGAACGGACCTAGGCTTGAGCCGCTACCGAGGGGGGTCTAATCCGGTCTACAGTTTATTTTATGGTGCATGTGTTCTGTTAATCTATTTACTATGTGACCTCGTTTTTTTGTATCAAATTTTTAGGCACTCATTATCCCATAATATCAAATACTTTATCATAGTTTTAACCCAACGTGTAACAATTGAGCAACAACAACGCGGGTTCGAATCAGCTAGTTATGTATGAATTTAAAATTCAGGAAGTTTCATCTGAATTTTTTTTATTTTCGACTTAATAACATATACCTGGGAGTTTTTAGCGGGATCTTAGTCTGTCATTTAGTGGATTTTGTATTTTATTCATAATCTTGTGTTATTTGACTCTATATTTTGTAAATTTGGTAGTGTTTTACGTAATATAGTTAGTTTATTGTGCATAAGTGAAGGGAATGGAAAATAATATCACGAAGCATGAAATTCTGAGATGCCACAAAAACTCCCTGGAAAGTTCTAACAAGGGATTCACTATATTATTAGAATATGGAAATAATCACACGACGCATGTAATATTATTGTACTGTAACGTCTATTGATAGAAAACATTGACACTGGCAAGTGCTTCTACGGAGTCAAAACAAGAAAAAGAAGAAGAACATATTATGCTCATCTAGAATTGCCATCTGTTAAATAATTCACTCATGTTCATTCGTTCAGGTTTCAATAGTTATTTGTTAAAATCCCTATCGTAAAAATATCTTTTTGGAGATTAACAATCGCTTACAAACGGACCCGGACGTTAAGGTTAATACAATGCAAATGAAGGGTCACTTCTATTTCCCACGTTCCTTCCTAGCCAAACAGGTTTGTGTGAGTGATGATTATGATCTTCGAATGCTTTCAATTTCAACTGGCAGTTACATGCGGGCGATAGTAGAATAAAAACGTGGTAAAATATAAGTTTAAATAGGTAAGTAACGTCTCGGTTATTCACATTCACACACACAAAAGCGCTAATCTTAGGAACTACTAGTTCGATTTGAAAATTTCTTTCAGTGTTAGACAGCTCATTTATCGAGGAAGGCCATAGGCTATTTTTCATATCATAAGAGGCAAACGAACAGGTGGTTCACCTGATGTTAAGTGATCACCACCGTCCATAAATACTTCCAAAAGCAGGGGAATCACAAGTGCGTTGCCAACCTGTGTTGGGGGAGGGCGAGGGTGAGGGGAGGGGAGGTGGGTCTCCGGCGCTCTCACTGACCGAACGAAACGTAACAATGCGAGCAATGCATGCAAGTTACTTCACGTCGGTTTTCTGTGTGTCGGGTGGTACTACCCCGAGCGAGTCGACCCATTCATGCTGAAGCCAGTAATAGCTTCAGCATGGCTCTAGCATACCAGGCTATCTATATATCATCTCGCTAAGATCAAAGACGCGGAGCACCAATAAAGAATGTATCAAAATCGAGGTTTTTAGCGTTAGCCCAAAGTTACTATTCCACACGGATGAACTAGCGAGCAGAAGCTATTAGTATATATATGAAAGTATCCGTTTGTTTCTTTCACAATTACATCTCTGTGTTAATGGGAATTAAATTAGACACTTTAAAATCTTAGTAGATATAAGATATTTCGGTTTGAATGTCTGAAATTCTTCTCTTTCTAAATTATTTGACAAATTTTGATGTTAATTTTTTATCACTGGGGACTCACGTAATTGGTTCTTTGTTTAATAATTTAAACGGTAGATGGCACTATTATCGAGTGAGTGAATCTTATTGAGTGGACGCTACCCCTTTGTGGAAGGAATGTGTGAGACTATTTTATTTAAGCTGTCAATTCTTTCCTCAATTACTGCCAATACTGTTTTAGTTAAAAAAATTAGATGTAAATACCAGTATAAATAATTATGTGTATATGATTTATTTATTTATTTACACATGGATAAAGCAACAGTCGACAATCAAAACTAATAATACAATAGCAATAATAAAAAAAGTAAACTAAATTGAAGACCTAAAACGCTTTATCACATAGAATCTTAACTTACACTAATCATAATAATAAGGAAATAATAATTGTTTAAATATTTAGATACATTGGATTAAAAAAAAACTATATATAAAAGAGTAAACTATGAAAACTAAAATTACCACATGGAAGAAAAAAAGAACAGGTTGGCAAACATAAATAATGAATATTAAAATATAATATAGAAACTGTTGTTGAGATGGTCATGGATATAAAATGTGTTTAATTGTTTTGATTACAGATATACTACCAGAAATATATCAGCAATGTGAACTTAGTACTCATTTGTGGTAGTATTCATATTTAAATAGATTACAGAAATTTACCAGAAATAAAAGAAGTAATAGTCTTAATTTACACTATAACGAAAACCTATGAACGAGGTTCGAATTCATAGCACTATCGAATAATATCTTCATAATATTTTCAAGTGTAAATTGCTATTTAATGACTCGATTTTTTTATTTCTAAAAAAAAAATACACACATAACAAGCACTTTTGGACTTCAAAGAAATTATTTAAAAGTTTTATTAAAATCCGTTAAATATATTTTATACTAAATTGGTTCAAAATATCATTCAAGATATTTACGCTTAACTTAATAAAATCTAATCAAACAATCGAAACAGGTAGTATTGTATTTGAACTACAGTTATACAACAATGAACACTCGTCTCCCGTCTCCCCACAGAGTACTCCGAAATTTTATAGGGATGCAAAGAGCGCACGCGACTAAGATGAAAAAATCTTCGAGGGTTGATGCTGTAAAAACTTTCGCGGAGGGTTGTACTGTTTATAGGAAATTTTATATTTCATCACCTTTAAATAAAACCATGTCGATGTATGTGAAATTTAATACTATTAGTAAGAAATTCTTGTATCATCTGTATATTAATTCGTGAAGAAAATGTTGTACCCCTTTTTAAGCCCACTTCAGGCACGGATGTGTTTTTTGTGTGAAATTTAGTATAGTTAAAGTTCATACGAAGAAGTAATGCGGGAAAAAAATGTATGTATAATTTTTGTTACAAATGCATTAAATACAATAAAACATGAACGGTGTATTACAAAAAAGTGAAATACGTATTGAATACTTGCTTTATTGAATTGGAACCTTTTTAAAGATTGGGGGTGTAAGGGGTGTAGAGTAACATTTTAAGACTTGAGACACCCAAGCCAACCTCACCTGCACGTGGTGCACCCTGCTAAATAACGAACGAAGCAATGGCGAAAGCGGGGTGGTAGGGTTGTACAGCCTGACTGGGTCGCAACCACGAAAAAGCCCGCCATAGTGACTCGCTTCTGCGCGTCGCATTTCGGGATCAGCCTGTGAATATCCAGTACCGGGTGACTTTCGTCATTATGGCCGGCATGACATCGGCGACCGGCGATGGATAATCTGTCTGTCGGTGGTTGCCGATGTCTTTGGATTGTACTATGCTTAACATCAGGCATAGTGCAGTCATTATGTCGTGTTTCAATGAAATAAAAAAAACTTACGTATTAAATGCACCGCGCTCGCCGAACGTTAGTCTTTTTTTTAACAACCAATCTTCTAGATTTGTACTGGCGTTGTCGAGTACATTATAACATTACAAATTTCTTGCAATCATTTCACTGTTTTAACAAAGTGATGGTTCTTGTTAAAACTTCCCTGGAACTTTCTGTGGCAAGTTAGAATTAATTATAATATCTCCCAATATATAATTATTTTCTCATGTACTTCATTTGTGCACAAGACCCAAATTATATTATATAAGACACCACCAATAAAATATAAAATCCACTACATGACATTCCAAAATCCTGCCAAAAACCCCAACAATGCTACATATAAATATTAAAGTTAATGTTTTGCCAAGTACATTGTAAAATAATATCCAAGTTACCGTTTTATTGTTTTGTTAATAAACGAATATAGTTCCCAGGCGCAAAAACTAATCCTCTATGGACATTCTTTATCACGTGCAGAAGTACAAGACGGTCAAAGGGTGTCCACCCTTTACGTGTTCACAAAAGCTAGACAAACCAGTTTGACCAGTTGCAACGTGGGAACCATTGTCCACTGTCTATTGCGTGGCTCACCTTTGATGACAATGAGTTGTGACCCTGCCCAGTTCACGGGTATCTTGTACACTTGCTCTATAAAGGGTGCGTACTACAAAAGATTTATTGGACACACGGCTGAGTAAAACGTGATGCACGAGTAATTATGCTATAGTGCATTTGTAAAATGAATTAAGAATGTATTAAGTTTTTCAAGTTATACTTCTTTTGGCGCGTTAGGGAAAAATTATGAGAATAAATTTTTATGACGCGCGTGCACACCGTCACGAAAAACCGAAACCCTAAAGTTAGTTGTAGTCAAAATTTTGTTTTTTTTGTATTTCTTTGTATTAAAACTTTCAATGTATTAAATATCTTTTTCTATTATTAGTGTCGTTTTTTGTACAACTAAAGATAAAACGTTTGAAAGGATTTTTATCTTGTTACGCTAAAGAAGTATAACATCTAACGCGTGTTCATAAGTACACACACACACTTTTTTTAATTATCATGTTGGCATTAATATTAATAAGTAACTTAGAATCAGATCCAGTGTACCACGTTCATAGTTTCCATAGATTAAAAAAAAAAGTATTTACGCAATTATGTAGAATATTTTTTTATTAACATTTACCATATATACTGGTATTTCATATAAGCAAAAAGACATTGTAAAATGAAAAATAATATTTCAATAAATTATGTAAGGAAATAGTTTTGAATATTAAAAGGTGGAGATATCTATAGGCGGATGTACAGTGAGAAGAAGCGAGGTGAGATAGGAAGATGTGTGGGCTGATGGGACGTTTCTAGAACGAGTAAAATTTTTATCTGGGCAATATACTAATATATTTGTCAAATAATTTAAAAACGTGTTATCATTTAATTCAATTTATTATTTTACTATTTATTGTTTAATAATAATAAACTTAAATATTTATCTAAATCTTTAAAAACAGTTATACAAACACTTCGTCCGTGTGTGTCAATAAAAAGAAAGATGTACATGCAAATAAAGGGTCATTTCAAGACACTGTCCTTTCCCACAGTTGAAAGTGGTCAAACTAGTTTGCGGACGAACCCTATTTGCAATTAAAAACCCGAGGACAGTATGTCTTCTCAGTCCATTGTCCAAGGAAACCCGTTTGACCAGTTTGCCACTATGAGAAAAATTCTTAAAAGTTTGTGATGACTTCGAGTTCCTTACTATCTGAATAAGTATTGTTTAGGTTTATTTTAATTTATAAGAGAGATTTTTTAAAGTATATTTTTGGCAAATATTCTTCTAAATTGTTACTGTCCTTGTCGAGTAGGTATTGTAGGTAATATTATAAGTTTCCTGTGATAATTTGTGCCATCTGAGTATTCATCTAATATTCGTGTATTACTAAATATTTTTTTTTATTGAAGCACGACAAAGTGTCTGCATTATGCCTGATGGTAAGCATAGTACAATCCAAAAACAGTGGCGACCACCGAGAGACATCATCCATTGTCGGTCGCCGCTGTCATGCCGGCCATAATGACAAAAGTCACCCGGTACTGGATATGCACAGGCTGATCTCGAAACGCGACGCGCAAAAGCGAGTCACTATGACGGGCTTTTTCGCCATGTACATGGTGGTTGCGGCCCAGTCGGGCTGTAAAACCCTATCACCCCGCTATCGCCATTGCCTCGTTCATTGATCAGCAGAGTGCACCACGTGCAGGTGAGGTTGGCTTGGGTGTCTCATGTCTTAAGATGTTACTCGACACCCCTTATACTCCCAAAATAACGCAGAGTAAAATAACACAAGACTATGAATAAAATATAAAAGCCACTACTGGAATTGACTCCTCTCTGTGCATCTACTATAAGCTATCGTATTGTGTATTGGAAATGTATGTAAAAAAAAATGTAGCCGATGGAGTTTCTTGGCGGTTCTTCTCGATGGCTGGGTTGTTTTCCGAGCCGGTGGTAGTTTTGACGCCCATAAGTGCCTTATTAGGGCCTAAACTGAATAAAGAATTTTTGATTTTGATTTTGACTAAACTCCACATTACACACTCTAAGATCTCGCTAAAAACTCACAGGAGAGATTTATAATTAGCGACGAATTAGTAAAAAGTTCTGACTTATATTCATTTTCAAAAATATGTTTTTTTTTTTATAAATTGCGGCGGGTTTTTTCATGTCCTAGGAGGCAAACGAGTAGGCGGGTCATCTGATGTTAAGTGAACACCGCCATTCACAGACACTAGCAACACCAGGGTAGTCGTAAATGCGTTGTTTTCCTGTGTTTGCGGGGAAGAGGAGAAGTGGAGTGGTAGGGAAGAGGGAAGGGGAGGTAGGTCTCCGGCCGAACGAAACGCAATGATGCAAGTATTGTTACTTCACATCGGTTTTCTGTGAGAGGGTATTAGTACCCCGGGCGAGCCGGCCCATTCATGCTGAAACCAGTAATAGCTTTAGCGTGCTTCAACCCTCTGCATATCTATATGATGTATTTTAAAATATAATATACCTAAAATATTGATATATAGAAATAAGTATTTAAAAATATAAACATGTTTCTGTCTATCTTAAATTCTCTTTAAAAAAGTAACAAGTATTAAGCCCTATAACGGACCTAATCTATGCTGGAAACTTGAAATAATCGGTAAAACTAAGCAAATAAGTTTTTTTAATACATTTTACTTATTTTATTTTATTTTATACTTATATATTTGATACAAAAAAACGAGGTCACATAGTAAATAGATTAACAGAACACGTGCACCCTTATGACAAAAATACAGCATGAAATTTTATGTATGGAAAGTTACCTGTACCTTTGAATTTTACCGAAACGCACAATATATGAGTATCTTCTGCCATACCTATTCCAAATTTGCAGTTGAACATAGGAGTACCTCGTAATTGAGACAATAATCATATTAAATAATAAAATGAAGTTATATAAGTAATTAATACGTAGGTATTAATATTAAACGGTACAAACGTCTAAAGTCAACCGTATTGTAAACTTTATTCATCTTGAATTCTTTATCACTTTACTAATGATGAATTAGTAGTAAATAGTAAGGAATTTAAAAAATATGGATAACAAAAATAGGCTATTTATATTTTTTATTACAACGAAATTTTAAAAATATCAGATACAATGAATGAAGTCAATTCTATATATTTTATGTATATTTTCAAATCTTTTGACTGCCTAACAAAACAATCAGAAAGCGTCTTCATACGAGGTGCAACATAGATGAATAACAATTGGGCGGGGACTCTTTAACCCTTTTCTAATCGTATCATCTATTACAGAAAAGGGTTGTTAATATTTTTATTGCAGTTTAAGATATATCAGTCAGTCGAAGGTCGTTGCAGTGGTTACTTCATATTTGCATTTAATTTTTTAATTTGTAAATTAAACTCAAAATTCCTGGTGATTTTTATTTATTAGAGGTTACAGCATAAAGAATAGGTAAGTAAATAATGTTTACAGTGTATTGTTGAATATCTAAATAAGGGACTAATTAGGGTAATTTAATTTTTAATACATTATAGTGATGCACATATCGATAGTTTTTTATATAGTTGACTATCAATTACATTATAATATTTTTTAAATAATTTTACATTATATTTTTTTATGTTTTATTATTTTTCCTTTTTTTATTTATTTTTTTGATGAATTTTAAATTCTGTTCTATTCAGGCTCGTTCATTCTAAGGCGAGCAAAGTCTTCAAATACGATGTTATCTTCTTCTTCATTAGTATACAGAGTGTTCTCGTAGCGGTGTCTCTCGATAGATTGCATTTTCTTCATAGCGTTGAAACGCTGGCGTTCAATAGTACCTATAAATAAATTCAATAAAAAAGGGTAATATATAGCGATTACATCACGCGTCACCTCTCTGATATAAATATTTCGATACAAATATATTTCAGATAGTTTTCAAAACCAGATGTGTAGAATAATTCTTTTCTTTTAATTATTGGCGCCTTACTTACCTTCAGCAGGATGCAGCAATTTGAAGGGAACATCAGTAACAAGTTCACCTCCAAGTGTTCCGCAATTCAGTTTCACGCGTACCGAGTAGGAAATAACTATACCAATAGCATCCGTTGGGCATTTCCCCTCAGCAACCAGAGTTGAACTGGCCAGATTAACGTCATCTTCCTTCAGATGTCCATCCAGCGCCACACCTATAATTTTTGTTTTAATTTTAATTATTTTTTGTTTTAATTTATAATGTCATATAATGTATTTAATATTTTACTGCCGATTTCATGTAACAAAAAAAACATCCACTTTAGTAGAAGAACGGGAATATTTTTATATATTCACATACATACCACGAACGTCTTTGCTATTTCGAGCCACAGGTACCAAATAAAATGTTTTAGAGAGACTAGCTCCAGGAGTAATAGGACAGCCTTCACGAGTTTCCAAAGAAGCCACGTGACGACTAAACTGAGAATTGATCATTGTAATCTCAACATGTTGCACTACGATGCAACGAATGTTACGGACAGATTTCCTTGAATTATTCGAAACAATAACGTTGGCAGCAATCTTCTCTCCGTGGTAGTATATCTCTCTATCTAAAGTGACTTCAAGGTTAATTTTTCCATTACTGAAAGTGAACCCTTTGCTTACAAGGGAACTTGGTAAACGACGTCCACGAGTAAGAGGAGCATGTTGTAGCTGGAAATAAAAGTATATATTTAATGATATCACATTAATTTCGTATAATTCTAATATTGTCACTTGTTTATACCTTTTTAATAGCGAGAGTTACCGAGCTCCTTTTGTGGCTCTTTTGGTCTTCTTGTTCAGCGACGTATGTTCTTACAGCGTATTCAACGCCCATCGGTTTGCCTTGGTCTTCCTCGGCAGGTTGTAATGTAACCTAAATGTTATAAGTAAATATGTTTCATTATATTTTATTGTAGCCAATGAAATTTTATGATTTCATGATAAATAAAACAAAAATGGTTATTGAATATATATATAAGCAATACGATCATACCGAGCTGGGTGCCATTTCAGGGAAGGTGAAAGTAAAAGGGTAAGCATGGGGACCAAGTTTCTTGAGTAGCTTTTCTTGAACAGGAGTTAGTTCCATCTTAGAGTTGATCAAAGGGACCACTTGCTCCTGGCCGATAACCATCTCTTTCGAAAACTTCACTCCCATCACCTCATCCTCTTCACGACCATAGCGATAAGTTGTCACCAACTGTGTATAGGTATATTAATTATAGTAATATTTGCATATCATATTATTAATTATGGCACAATAATAAACCTTAAAGGTTATCTACACTTTTACGTTTATACCTGACTGTATACTTTTCTTCCTTTCAGATATTCAGTATCCACTACCACAACTCCATCAACAGGATCGCAATATTCCATATGATCAATGAAGTCGCGTTTGCCAAGGTAAACCGTGACTTTCCCGTTTGGTGTTGTTTTCTTAAACACCTTCACTGCCACCACAAAAGCCATAGAAATGTAGTCCAACATTTTGATAATCACAAGAATTTAAGCTGGGAAATAAGGTTTAATAAAAAATTTGAAATTAACGTGAATGTTTAGAAGTGTTCACCAGAAATGAACGCTACCAGTAAACATCACTTTTATATGCGGTAACATGTATGGCTTCATGCAGATACCTTCGTAACCTAATGGGATTTTGATTGAGTGTGTTAATAAGATTACAGAGGAGTGACGCATACTCCACGTAAATAAAATCGATTAATAATAAACATCACTAGAGTTGTACTTATTAATTTCCAAACGTCATCGATATCAAAAACTAATGATTTATATGACGTTTGTTTTGACATATTTTTGACGTTAAATATAACCCGTATTCTAAAATGTCGCTGTTTTATTGCAACTAATAAACAATGACAAAAACTAATAAGAATCTTGTAATTATTACCTATTAAAGAGACATAACTTGTATAGAAAATGTAAAGCCGTGTGCCGATACGTGGCAGTTTTATCGGCATTTTGTAAAGTAGATGTATATGGATTTGGTGGAAAAAACTTGGTTTTCAGCTATACTATAAGTATGCCGACCTTTTTGACGCCGGGTCGTCATGGGTACAGTGTCAGGTTCTCACGGAAGCGTCCAGATGCCTTGGCGGTGGCCACAAGCCAATACTATGGTTTGGCTGGAGGCGGAACTCTATTCTTCTTGGAGCTCGCTCCCGATGGAAGCACTTTATTGGAAATGCAAAAATTAGAATGGAGTGACGGACTTTTTGATGTGGTAAGAAAAACTCTTATTAGATAATTCATTTACATATGTCTAATAGTATAACTATGAAAAGTTAAAATATGTTTTTTTTTTTATTGCATGATTATGCTATAGAAATATATTGGAAAAGTGTAGGATTTCTCTTTACAGCTTGCTCAGTTTTAGAAATTAAATTTGATCGAGTAGACATCTATACCTATAACAAGAATGTAAATCTAATGTGTCTCTACTTGTTAGATTTTTGTAAATAAAAAAAAAGTTGCAGATGTCTAGGAATAATTAATAATATAATACATTTCAATCACTTTTAGAAATGTCTGTCTGTTTTTTTTGAACACACATCACTGCTAAAGTACTCTGTTCACAATAAAATCTCAAAAGATAATCATAAAGCATATTCTCAAGTAACATTTAGTCTTTGTTTCATCAAAATTGTTACACTATCAAAAAATATTGTAATTTTAATGATAATGTTGGAGAAACAAGAGAAAACTAGATAAATAGACTTTATGCATTCAGATGGTTTAATTATTTATTGTATTGCGTTAAGTTCCAAATGGACTAACTTGTAGACACAGCTAGTATATAATACTCAGATAAATTCTTTGATATTGATATATTCTCTTGTAATTCTTAACCCTCATAATAATTTATTAAAGTGTTAAGCAAATCAAAAAGAAAGTCAAATTATGATATATGGTATATAAAATATGATATATAATGACTTAATATGAATGTCAGTAAACATTCTAAATTTTTACTGTAGAAATATGTATATTTTGTATAAAATATACTCCTAATTGTCTGATAATAAGTTATTGTAAAGGAAAGAATATGAATTTCTGCTATTATTTTATTTATTATTGAAATATATTATGTGATGTATACAATTTTTCTTTTCTTGACTCAAAAACAAGACTGAATGGATGAAGCCATAGAATGGTGGTATATGTAAACAGACTAGTTTACTTCAATGCTAATAGTCTTAGTAATCTATTTATAGGCTTCCTAGTATTACTTAATCTATTTGTGTTAAAATAGTAGATCTTAAATATTAATAAATATAGTGATTATAATAACAGCTTTCTGTGAAAAAATAAAGGTACAAATAAAATTGAAGTGTCTGTTGTTTTTGAAGCCTAACTTCTAAAATGATTTACTGATTTTAATGAGATATTCATTGTTATCATATCTTTGCTTCATAAAGAGAAACTATTTGCAAATGATAGGTCACGTATGCATCAATGTAAGGGAGTATATATTGTAGGTAGTAGAGTCACACTGAAACTATTACTAGTGTCAGCATTAATGAGTCGGCTCACCTGAGGTAGTACCAGCCTCTCGCTCCCCTTTCCTCTCCCCCATACCGCCAAACACAGGCTGGCAATGCACTTGTGACTCCCCTTGTGTGTAATGTCTATGGACAGAGGTGATCACTTACCATCAGGTGACCTGCCTGTTCGTTTACCTACTGTGGTATAAAAATGTAGAATTCATGGGCAGAAGTTAGTAAATGATATATATAAGTTGTGTTTTTAGAATATAAGCTAATTGTTTGTAAAGAATATGTAGTATTTTATGTCTTCTATGTAAAAAAAATTGATTCAACTATCAAAAAAGAGGATATGTGTAGCTGACTGAGTAATGGTGAGATTGCCTATAAATATTGTCACCTGCTTGTGTAATGTAAGGATATTAGCTCAAGAATTTTGAAATATATTCTAGACATGGTCAGGTTCAACGGACAACACAGCAGCATGCGGTGCAGGAGATGGTACAGTGATAGTGTGGCGTGTAGGCTGTGCTGCTCCACTGAGAGTCCTTAGGGCACATACAAGTGAAGTCTGCTCTGTGGATTGGCCAAGAACACATCTACTTAGTGCTAGTTGGGATACAACTGTCAAACTGGTTTGTATTTTTTCAATATTCTAATGATATAATCTATAAATACATAATCTGGTGTTTTCTGTATATTCTGGTAATACACACCACTTATTCAGGGTTTTTGACTGAAATAAAAATTATGAAAGCAAAATCAAAGGTATGGTTTTTTTTTCTTTGATTTGACTACGCTATTGACCCAGCATGGCCTTAACAGCTTTACCGGACTACTCAAAGATATGGTTTAGGTACATACAACAAAGACAATGCCATGTTGAACACTGCATAATGATCGTGATTATTCTGATGATATAAATTACATGATCACTATGTTCCATGTCCTTAGTATATTATTTTTAAAGATGTAATTAGAATTGCTTTCTTTCTTGCTGCCTTTTTATAAGGAAACAGAGGAATATGAAGCTATGATTTCTTTTATTTTGTACTAGCCTCTGCCCGCGACTTAGTTCGCGTGGAATAATTACTTTAGGCTAGTTGGAATTTCTCCGTCTTCCGCCCTACTCACCAGACCTTGCACCGACAGACTACTACTTTTTCCAGAATTTGGGTAACTCCTTGATAGGAAAAAAATTTAATTCCCGAGAGGCAGTACAAAATGCCTTTGAAGAATTTGTTGCCTCCCGTCCAGCTGATTTCTTTAAGAAGGGCATCAATAAACTGCCACTGTGTCGGCAAAGATGCATTGATTGCATGGGTGATTACTTTGATTAATACAAATAAAGAATACATGAGAAAAATTCCTTTAATTTATTTCATACAAAACGGAAATTTCATAGGTAAAGACCTAATATTAGTATAGATCAGTGTGTACATTATATTAGTGAGCTACAGTTGTCTCTTTCTCGTGCTTTATGGAGAAGTTAAAGCAGAGTGCAACGGCAATAGATTCCTGTTAACACCTACTTTTCAAACAATTGTATAGGGCATTTCCTCTTATTATTTTGTACTCCTATATTAGGCTTCTATAGTTGTTATGCACCTTATTATAATAAAAATTGATGATATATTGTAAGGTATAATGTAAGGGGTTATGTAGATATAAAATTAAATTTGATTAAGTTTTAATCTTTTGTGTAAATGTAGGAAATTAATTATATTTGGTTTAAATTTTTTTGTGTTGATTTTAGTGGGATCCAGAATCTGAAGTTTGTTTAAATACATTCACGGGACATTCACAACTAGTGTACACAGTGGCTTTCTCACCACATTCACCGGCCACCTTCGCGTCAGTGTCTGGTGATGGTCACCTCAAGCTTTGGACTTGTACGGAATCAGCTAGACCTGCAGCTGTTGTGAAAGCGCATGATGCAGAGGTATTTTTATAATTCTTTTTTTTACATCATAGGAGGCAAACAAACAGATGGGTCACTTGATGTTAAGTGATCACTACTGTCTATAGAGACTTGTAACATCAGGAGAGTCGCAAGTGCGTTGCCAGCCTGTGTTAGGATTTGGGGGGGGGGGGAGGAAGAGGAGAGGTGGGCCTCCGATATTCTCACTGACCTAACGTAACGCAACAATGCAAGCATTGTTACTTCACGCCGGTTTTCTATGAGAGGGTGGTACTACCCTGACGAGCCGACCCATTCATACTGAAGCCAGTAGTAGCTTCAGCGTGGCTCTACCACCTAGAGAACATTCTTTTCTTTATTCCAACAACCGCTTATTAGTAACTTTACTGCCACGCAGACGTACATATATTAGCATGTTTTTCATTCCATGTGATTACATGTGATGTCAATAGTTGGCTTAGCATAGTTGATATTTTTTATACTTCATTCTATCATTTGACACAACTTTAAGTGATATTAAATGACAATTTGGTTCAAGATAGTAATGCTAAATACATCTATTGCTGGTTGATGACAGGTCTTCATCCATAGATTGGTAGTTACCTAGGAGAGCATAAAATAACTTGTTTAAGCTATCACACAGTTATAATTTCAGCACAATAATTTCTTGTAATGAAAGCTCTGGCTCATCTGCCTATGTCAATAGATACAGTGTCCGAGTATGTTAACTACAGGGTGATGGCAATGATGTTGCTCCTCTTACAGCCGTTGCAAATTTTAAATACTGATTAAAGTCTCATGTAAAAAAATACAGTGGAATTGAAAACCTCCTCCTATTTTTGAAGTCCGTTAAAAATGGGTCCCATGGCTTAAATATGGATTATTTGAAGGGGGAATTTTTAACGGAACCTATATCTGTTGAACCTTTGTTTTTTCTTCATAATCATTTGTTATTTGACTCTCTATTTTAGAACACTGTTGGCATGTTGTGTAATTAGGGCTTGGTTTATTACTCCCAAGATAGAAAACCATAAGACATAGTACGAATTTTAAAATGTCACGAAATATGTCCAGAAATTTCTAACAAGTACTATGGCTTGAACATGTCTAGAACATTAAAGTCATCACAGGATATCTACTTTGTAAAAATAACCCACTTGATAATAACAGTAATAATAAACTATAATAAAACTGTAACAAGTCGAAATCTGTACATTTTTTTTTTGAAAATTTTAATCAGGGTAGACAGTGTCGCATAAACGCAAAGGGTTCTCCAGAATCAAGGATTAAAGCCTAAAATCTAAACTAGTATTACTCTGAAAGTAGTGAACCAATTTCAACGAAACTTAATACAGTGATAACTGATATTACAATGTTTCATCTAGGATACTTTTGTCTCATAATACACAAGGGGTTCTCCAGGATAACGGACGAAAATAAAAAATTTGAAGTTCATGAAATTCTTAATGGATTTTGGTAATTTTCCTTTGTGCTATATATAGCAGATAGATTATTTACAATTCAAGCTATATTTCACCTCCATAGGCTATTAAAAAAAAACAAATAAAAAACGTCGCGGGTCGAACCATCGCCCCCGTCGACCGTAAGTCGAGAACATTACCTATGGGCCACGGCTACCTGACGTATGAGTTCAAAAATTTCAACTGCTTCGGTAACGTCAACAAAGTTGTTAATAACGAAAGTACCTAATATGTAATAAGTTTTTTTAAATAATTTTCAAATACCAACTTATTATAAATTTGAATCCTTGATTATTTTGGATTCACAATTGGAAACGGTGTAATTGTCTACTGTAGTGCTGTAATTGGGTTCATTAAGATTTTTCGTGCTTAAAAATACAACTGAAACCGCTAAAAAGGGTCCATAGAGTTTTTTTTATGATTACTTTTTCTCACAAAGATGAAAGACAAAAATTTGTATTTAATGAACTTCTTGATGGTTTTTGGTAAATTTTACCACCGTTGCGATTTTGTTTTTTTTTTTTTTTTTAATGTTAGAAAGGTATATTATCCCTCAGTGTTGTAAATAATGTTTATTTTGGTAAACATATAATTTTAATAGTTAATCACAAGGAATGTAATTGAAATCGGCGAAAAATATGTATAGCCCATACTGGGAAAACGTTTGTTAGCAATAGATGTAGGTTAGTTTTTATTTTAATTGGACCAGGTAAGTTTTAGTGAAATGACCTATAAACAAAAGTTCCTGGCTAAACACCCTGGTATGAAAGTAGCATAAGAAAGATCAATAAACTGTAGGATCGAATCCTGCAACTAACTACTATGTCCTGATTTCTTTTTATTTAGAACTTAGAAATCGATTAATGTTACGGAAATTTCCGAGAAATTCTTACATACTTTCGCTTTGTCATTTTCATACTAAGTTTTTGTACATAACCATTACACATTATCTATATACTTATAATAAAACTGTAACTGGGTATATGTTTGAGTGAGTCCCTTTGCAGTTTACATTCACAATTGGAAACGATAGGTGTGGCTGCAATCGGGATTGGAGTTTAATAAATTATTTCGCTTTTAAAAATAACATTGAACCGGTGATAACCAATTTGGTGCAGACGAAGTTGCACGGGTCAGCTAGTATTCAATAAATGAGATTGATCGCCAAAATATGAAGAAGATTATGGAGAAGTAGAATATATAATAAAATACCGTAACGGTTTTTTGCTCAATTTTTGAAGGTCCTGTCCTGTGATTGGAGTAGAACAGAAACCCATGCTATCGCTACAGCTGGTTCTGATGGGTTGGTAAGGGGATGGGATTTGAGGAGGCTGACATCCCCTATGTTTACACTAAAAGGTTTGTAGTTTATTATTGGTGTATTTAATGCACTTTAAATATTTATTTTATATGCAATCATAAATTGTACTTAAGTAATTGTATTTTATCGTAAACTAGCTTCTGCGCGCGACTTCGTCCGCCTGGAATAATGACTATGGCCTAATACACAGCTGAACCTTTCAAAAAGGAGAAAAAAAAAACGTTTTCAAACACTCTTTGTTTGGGCTCCGCTTGTTTTGGTTTTAGCGTGATGATATTTAGTCTTCCTCGATAAATGAGCTATCTAACATCATCTAAATTATAAAACATATCTAAATCATTCAGTGAATGATTTTTGCTAATCACAATCGAACCTTACATATTGCCATAAAAACTTTTATTTCCTATTTCCTATTGTTACTTTACACCCTTGATGGTAAAACTTTTACAAACTATGAATACCATATATATTTATATCGAATTAAGCGTTTAGCTTTAAAAATGACGATACTTCCATATAACATTTCATCTATTCTATTAATCCCCTTACAGCTCTTTTTTCGCATGAAACAGTAGCATGTCCTTTCTCAGGTTCTAGACTATCTATGTACCAAATTTCATTAAAATCGGTTCAGTAGATTTGGTGTGAAAGCGCGACAGAAAGACAGACGGAGTTATTTTCGCATTTGTAATAACATTAAGGATTACATTGAAACTAAATTTATTTATTTCTTGACTACTTGATTAGGAAGTAAAATTTCTTAAGTAAATACATATTATTTATTTCAAAATATTTTATACTAAAACGTGAGTTACAAACTAAGTTTTTTTTTAATTGTAGCACGGCAAAGTGACTGCACTATGCCTGATGGTAAGCACAGTACAATCCAAAAATAATAGCGACCACCGATTGACACACTGTCCATCGCCGGTCGCCACTATCATGCCGATCTGTAATAAGCTGGATATGCACAGGCTAATCCCGAAACGCGACCCGTATTAGCGAATCACTATTACGGGCTTTTTCGCCATATACATGGTGGTTGCGACCCAGTCAGGCTATAAAACCCTACCACTCCGCTTGCGACATTACCTCGTTCGTTATTCAGCAGGGTGCACCATGTGCAGGTGAGGTTGGCTTGGGTGTCTCAAGTCTTATGATGTTATTCGACACCCCTTACACCCAAAAGTTTGATAAATTTGTAAATAAAAAATTTTAAAACATTAAATTTATTTGATTCTGTTTAGTAGTATTTTTTCTATATACTAAATTAATTTATCCAAGACTAAATATATAATTCATATTAATAACTGTTATAAATCATGAATCTATATAATATTACATATGAAATTGTTTATAGGTTGCGAGTGTGCTGTTAGAAGAGTGCAGTTTTCTCCTCATGCACCTTCTGTAATAGCGGCAGTGTCCTATGATTTTACCACAAGGTAACTTTATTTCCTTTCAAATAAATTCATTATATTAATAAAAACATTGTTTTCCATTGATATCTTGGTTGACCATACTTGAAAATCTATTAAAAATATATGATCACACTTCAAAATATATTAAAAAAATAATTATATGTATGATATTATTTGAAATCCAGTTACTTGAATCTCTTAATCATTCTGTTACCAATTTAAAGTAATCCGTATTATTTTTTATTTGACAATTGTCATATGACTCTTGTACTGGATTTACACAAACGTTTTGAGTCTTTGTAAACAAATATAGTCTCCATATATACTCTGTTTATTCTAGGATATGGGATTTAAAACGTGGCTGCGATCCATTAGAAACCATAAGGCATCATTCTGAGTTCACATACGGTTTGGATTGGAACTCTTTGAGGCCCCATCAGATAGCAGACTGCGGGTGGGATTCACTGGTGCATGTTTTCACGCCTAGGTCTTTGGTCTGAGAATGTGAGTGTATATTATATTTAGTGACCATTAGAAATAAATGTATGTTTTGTATAATTCTCTGAGATATGAAAGTTTTGTCAAAAACTGATTTTAAAGAAAATAATGCAATTCACTAGTACAAGAATTAAGGTACTCCCTATAGATTAGAATTTTCTGAGTTCATTGCTGTCATGGTGGCATGCATTTAACATGGTTTACATGACTATGCATTGGTTAACTAAAGACTGGCTGATCACAAAATGGCATATATATATATATTTTTTTTCGAACTGACTACGCTATTCACCCAGCATGGTCTTAACAGCTTCACCGGACTACAAATGACATATATCGGTTGATCATAAACTGTCATATATGAATTGGGTTGATCATAAAATGACATATAATGGTTGATCAGAAAATGTCATATACTGGTATGATCACAAAATATCCTATATCAGGTTGATCACAAAATGACATATATTAATTGATCACAAAATATCATATCTTGGTATGTCACCAATTGTCATATACTGAATGATCACGAAATACCAAGATTGATGGAAAATGACAAGGTAGTCAGTTGAATTACTAGTGATATCCAAGTTTTTGATTATAATAAAACTAGGAAGTTGTGGTTCTGCTTGATCAATAATTTGAAGATCTATTACTGTAGATATGAGAATGGTGTTTTGTGGTTAGAGTCGGAAAATTGTTCAATGAAATTTCTTTATTCTCTTACACATTAGACTTGAAATTCCATCTCTGTCCAACTAGTTTCAAGGAGACTTATTAAGATGAGTAATTTACTGAAACAATTGTCCAATAAGATAATTCAAGATTAGTAGTAGTAGTAGTAGTAGTAGGGTTTCCATATCCAACAGGATTGCTATCGCCATAAACATGAAAAACCCGTCACAGTGCCTCCTTTTTAGCGCTTGCCAATGTATACCCAGATGCCGAAATGTATGCAGGGCGTCATAACAGTGACGCCTGTTTATGGATTGTGGATCTCTGTCGATTGTCATTTGGATTACAATGTGTTTACTCTCAGGCACAGTGCAGTCACTTAATGTTCCGATAGAAAAACAACGCATAGTTTGTTAAAGTTTGTCTAATTATTTCCAGGTAAGGCGTTGTTTGTGATAACTAAAAATTAGGGCTGTGTGAGCTACGAAGTGTATAGTGCCAAATACGCGATTTGTAGTAGGTATAAGGAAATCTTATATATCAGGGTTTTGTATTTTCTTGACAAGCTTTACCATGGGTCTAGCTGTGGGTCAATTCTTAATTAACTGATTATATGAAACTAGCTTTTGCCCGCGGCTCCACTCGCGTTAATATAGATTTGATCCAACCCCCGAGGGTACAATCATTCTTTTAGATATGTGGAATGGACTTTGCTGTACCCTTGTTGACATTGTGCATGTAAAATTTCATAATAATTGGTTGAGTTGTTTTTTAATTTAATTTAACTTTATTTTTAATTTGAAATGTAATAGGGTATGTCTAATTAAATTATATATTTATGTAAAATTGACTCACGGCTGGTGCTTAAGATTAAAAAGTGAAAAAACAGGGAATTGTTGTGTAACTCGATGGGTTAAAAACTTTATGCGGTGAGGGAATAAATTGTATTATAGGTTATTGTTATATAAATTATGTCATGTACGTTTATTAATGTCATAGTTTTAAAATATCAGTGCACTCAGCTAAGAATCTTTTGCCAGAATTTTCCACAACTTTACGAACATCAGTGATTAATGAATTATGCGAAAATTCATTCTGATTGTTCTGAAAACATTAAAAATAATAAAAATAGTGGCCGTAATTTAAGATGAGATCCACTTCTACTGTTTTTTTTTTTTTTCGAAACGGAAACGCTGTTGACCTGGAAAGGTCTTTACAGCTTCACCGAATTATACCAATTATACTGAATTCTGCATATATGCACAGTCTTTATCAAATAAAATGGTGGCATCCTCCTAGTGGTACACCGATACAATGTCTTTGGTAGCGTTAACATAACATGAAAGTGTGACCAGCCGATTCAAAGAAAATCTGGCCAATATATATATGTACAATACGCAAGAAAAAAATAACAAGTTCGTTGATATTCATATTCAGAAGTAGCTCGAAAAGATATAAAGTACTTGTCTTGGAAACCTTGAAAAATTTGGAGCGACCTTTAAATATTAAAATTTCGACTTGAGATTTTCAGGATCTTTATCATTTTTCTTGTAGAAAAAAGTAAAATAATTAAAAAAAAATCGATTTTGGAAATTATAAAAAATTTGGAGTGACCTCTTTAAAAATTATTTTTTGAGCTGTCTTTTGGAGAGGGCTCTTAAAACATCAAAAACTAACATATTTTCACCCGAGACTAAAAAAAAAAATAGTCGGTTTTTTGGGCCACTCTAATATATATGCTCTATTGTACCTAAAATTGTTTTCGTTGTTTTGGAAATTGTATATTGTAGTTGGCCTGTTGGAAATTTAACATTTTTTATATATAACAATTTGTATAGTTATATAATGAGATATTTAGTAAAAATGAAATGCTATAAAAGTGTTTAATTTTCTTGCAGTTTTTTTTTGTCCAAGAGAACATTTTTGATGAATTACATAATTAGGGTTATCATCCATCAGAATTTCACTATCTTGTCATAGGATTTTTCAGGTTTTTGAGTGATATATCAGGCATTTTATAGTTATTGGTGTTTTTTTTTAATATTTTGCATTTACTCTAAATAGTGATACATATATGAGCATTTATTAAAAAAAAAAACATCAGTATTAGAAATATAGTAAAGTTTTTTAAAACAACATACGCGGTGTTATTACAAAAAAGTTAAATACTTGGTTTAAAAATGGTTTCGTACGAAATGCACCGCGCTCGCCCGAGGCAAGGTTGCGTTATGGTTTTTTGGCAAGTGTAACCTAATGTAACCAAAGCGAGACAATAGATAAGCAAGATGGCGAAACATAACGCGAGCGCGATACATCTAAAACGTAACATTTTTAAAGCAAGCGTTTAACTTTTTTGTAATAACACCGACGAAGTTTTATTATAAATTATTACATTGCCTTAGAATATTATAATCTGTTTATTTTCTGTTATGTTTTAAATATGAATCCTATTACGATTGTAATAAATTGTTTTTTTAGTATTTAAAGGCAACTTATCTGCACAAAACTATGTATATAACATTTAATATTGAATGTATAAAAAGAAATTGTATAAATAAATGGATATAAAAATAAAAAATTCGTTTAATTAATTAACGGCTCTTTGATATTAACTAAAGTGACACAGAAATTACTAAACTTTTTAAAATTCTGAAATCATATGGCATAGTAAACCAAGGTATACAAGTGATCGTTACAGGATAGGCTCACAAGATAGGCCGAGTTCTTGGTAAGTTTATGTAGCCAACTATGTTTTCAAATTAAACCATATTCTCAACAATAAAAAAGTAAATGATTACAAAATGAATATATCAAATAAAATGTTCAATTTTTCAAGTAATATACAAATTTATTCTTGTTTATATTTCAATGTAAAAATAAAATTGTGTGTAAAAACAAAACGCATCTAACGTGAAGAAGACCGAATAACCAATAACCGTTCGAAGTACGTAGTAGGCGTCAAAAGTTATAGGGACGTCTTTAACGACTCGTAACGACAATTCAGAAAACTAATAGTTACTGATGTCTATTAACGACTAGTTGAATATAGGAACCGGCCATTAATCGCAAATCTTATTCCAATAAGAAACTTCCAAAATTATCTACAATATAAAAATGAATCGCTGAATGATTTGCTAAGCGCAAATCTCGAGAACAGCTGAACCGATTTCGCTAATTCTTTTTTTGTTGTGTTTATTATTGTCAGAAGGTTCTTATGCAAAAAAAAAACAGCATATTTTAATATACTTAAGGCGGAACGTAGTTTTCGGGCACTGCTAGTTTAAAATAAACTATGGTAATAGACAATAAACCACAGATGTGATAACAGGTGCTCTTTATCTGTAATTTTGATTCATACATTCATGTCATCTGACTTTACTTTATGTCACAGTTATGGCATTCTGCGTTATATCGTTTGGTTTTTATATACCAGTGAAATTGATGTATACAAAAAGCATTACGATTTGTAAAAATACTACGAACATAACCTTAAATAACATGTTTCCAGTGGCATTAAAAATACAAATATGTATATTTAAAGTGTTCAAAGAAAACTTTTATTACGTACTGGAGCTATTTTACTATCGATTAGGTAAACAAGTTTATTAAAATATATTTTATTTTATTAATTTACCTAAATAAGAATACTTTTTTAAACGACACAATTTATTTAGCGTATGTTTTTAAACTAAATTTCAATATTACAAATTTAAAATAGCGACATCTAGTAAGCGGTTGAAATACTAATTAGATAAATTGGCTTTTAGTCTTCGAATTCTGCCTTCTATAGCGGTAAGCATGTTATAAATGGATTTGAGATGGTCTTTATCATACTGACACAAGTCTGTCAAACTGGAATTTCGCGTTAAAACACAAGACATCGGCTTGTTCATGTAACAATTGTATATTCTATTCGTTTGACAACAGAGATCTTGCCTGCCGCTTGGCTTCATTGTAGTAGCTTCCATGAACATTGAGTTTGGAATCTCATTTTGGTACGGACCATTAGATGTCGTTAGATGTTTTGTAACTAAAAATTGCAATAACAAAAAAATCTTTAACGAAATCCAACTGGAAGATATAAGAAGATATATTATTCTGTGTAAAAAACCTATGTTTACATTTATTATAGATTAGTTCTAACTTCCGATTTCACTCGAGTATAGTTTTTGTCCCTCTCACAACGCTATAACTCGAGCCGAATCACAAGGTCCACTTGTGTTGTTACTTGGTTGTGCTTTAGTGTGCTATTTGACCAACAATTTTACACGATTAGGCCTCCCACGGCAGCGGCTCAAGCCTAGGTTCGATCCCTCGGTAGGGAGCCCTTGACTGCGTTGCTTGCGCGATACGGTGACACACAAATATACATCACCGCTACAACACTACACGATCACCCCCACACACGTGCATGCCTACACGCTTACACATGAAAGTGGAAGGGTTTACTTTTTTTCCCTTATCGAACTGAAAAACTCAATTTTCCGATAATAAATATATGGAAGAGTTGTTGAGACGTGTATGCTTGGTACACATATACGATTCAACAACTCATACATATATGAATAGTTAGCTAGGTTAGCTAAGATAGGTCGCGATTTTGCATGCAACAGGCAACAGCCAAGCCGAGGTGTGCCGTGCACCCTTGAGCTGGTTGCCATAATAAAATCGGCTGAGTGCCTTAAGCGCTCGCCTTAGTAGTCCGGTGAAGCTGTTAAGACCTTGATGAGTCAATAGCGTAGTCATTTCGAGAGAAAAAAAATCAACAATTTGTTTGATAATTGTTTTACCGTCATGGCTCATAAATAGCTTGTTCTACAATCTTGTTCAATAAATTATTTTTAATAAATCCATAATCCTTCTCCTTCTAAACGACTTCACGCGATTCATTAATATACTATAAAATGCAATAAGGTTTATAAAATCGGAATAGTTGTTTCAGTAAAGTTCTATAAACGAAAGACAACTTACAACTAAAGATAACTAACAAATATTACTTATAAACAAAACAAATTATAAATATCATAAACAAAAATACCTATCATAATACTACTAGCTGTTGAAACCAGAGAAAATGAAAAATTGTAATATCAGTACTATTGGAAGACGGAGCTTATTTTTAAATTGTTGTCTTAACTCACAATTTTCTCTGACACGACCAAAGTGTTTCGTTAACAACTGGCTATAGTATCGGCACGTAGTGACCAAATGCGATCTCACAATATATTCTTCTAAGCATTCTGAAAATAACATTAAAAATTATATAACAAGATTTTGTTCCAAATTATATTTTATTCCAAATTTTGTGGCTAATAGTAGTAACAAGTTGAAATTCCTAAACAAGTTATTAGTGTCTATTACACTCGAATAATATAGAGATTCGGGGAAATTAAAGGAATAGTAATGACATACATACTGTCTGAATATTAACCTAATCTTTAACACTAAAAAAAAATTAAATATTGTTCGCATATCGTAAAAAAATTTAAAAACTGTAGCTTTCAAAGAATGTATGTTAGTGTAATACTCTAAACATAATAAATATGTCTAGTAATGTGTTAAGGAAAAAAAGCAAAATAGATTTTTACTCGGACCATCCGGTGACAAGTTAGCGTAAGTTACACGACAGTTAGAACAAGTCTGTGTGAGACCATCAATTGCCGGTCCTTTGTTCAACCACTTGTAGTCATTATCTAGAATAAAATAATATATTTTGATCTTTCGTGTCGTCGAAGGATTCTGATAAAAAAAAAGGATAATTATTCAATTAAATATGTCATATTAATACATATAAGAAAAAGCCTAAATATGTTAAAATTATTAACATCGATGTAATGGAAAATTCAGTAATCGGGACTCCTGTTAGTTACTTATTTGGATCACATATAGCTACATCATTATAATATTTTGTAAATTATGTGAACCGCTAGAATGTTCCACCCCACATTAATATCAATGATAAGCAGACACAGTTTAGTCATGTACACAGAGCGTTATATACAAGTCACAGCAAAAAACAATAATACCACAAACTAGTCTACTTATGCAAATAAAGTCGGTTGAAACAGCAATTTATCAATTAATTTTTTGTGTTCATTTATAAACTTAAAGACTTCTATAGTTATTTTAGGTGTTTTAATCTTTGAAATTCGAGTTATCCCATGGGAAAACAATTTTAATGTCTAACAAGTTTTTTGGAAGGAAGTTCCTTACGGCAGGCTTGGAGGAGATAGGGATTTTGCTGCGCGACCGAACTGAAGAAAAGTGATAGTAAAACCGTAACGAAAAGTGCGTGGAATAAAACCGTTAAATGAGACGTGCGCAGGCGCGACAGTCGTACCTATACACAAGCGAGTAGTGTATAATACCTTTCTCTTTCTCCTTCTTTCTTTTCGTGTGTGTGTGTGTGTGTGTGTGTGTGTGTGTGCGTGCGTGCGTGCGTGCGTGCGTGCGTGCGTGCGTGCGTGCGTG